>JBBGZY010003620.1:0-37592 GCA_037952925.1 Lithobates clamitans
GAGACAGTCGAAAGAGCCCCATCTCAGAGTGGGCAGATTCTAGACGCTGGTCTACTCTGGCTCGTGAATTGATCAAGTATCAGGATGCATTTAAAGTGGAAGACCCCTGCCACTGTCTCCTGATTCTTGATTTGTTTCGATATTCAAAATCGGAACAGAAAGCTGCATCTATATTAGGATGGATATTTTTGCAGGCACTGAAACAAAAAGGGGGTAAATGGTTGAATGTTTCCACTCATTGTGTGCTTAGCGAGCCCCCGGCAAGCTTAAGATTTTTTGAGATATAGAACAGATGAGCTGATGACCGCGTTAGGTGGACGAGTGGCCCTTTCGCTGGTGCTCACATAATTGTTCTTTGAGGTTTGAAAACGATGAGCAGAAAACAGGTAGGAAAAGGAAAAATATGACCTGTATTGATGCTTAGATTGTGATTACTGCAGTAATATATGTGTTGAGTTTAAATGTTGAGCTCGTTGTTGGTTGTTTAGCTAGCTATTGGTGAGGAAAAGTTGCTTGTATGGATGATATGTAAAAATGCATTTGGCTACTGATGTTTAAGTGAGTTTTTGTATGTTTGACTGAAAAGATCAGTAGTTAGCAGGAATGGCTGCAGCTTATAGTATCCCTCTCTCCCCCCCCCCCCCCCCCCGGACAATGGACAATAGTCCAGCATGTTGTGAAAGGAACCGCAGCTTTAGACTGTATTTGTGAGTGTCTGCTTGAATGAGACGATCCCTAAGAGAGGGGGACAGAGTTTGTTGCAGATATTCCCCCTCAAACCCCCCCCTGTAAAAGCTTGTGCCTGTGAAAGGCGGGACAGTGCTGAACATTTAAGAAATGTCTAATCATGTTGAAAAAATAACATCCTAGTTGAAATTGTTAGTTTTGTTAAAATCTAGGATTATTTGAAACAAAGAAAGTAAATGGCTGATTGATGTTAACACCCTTTAAAAATCCTGAATAGCAGTCATGATTATTATAATTTTATTGGTGCATGTAATAAAGTGTCATGTTCTAGGATACAACACTAATGTTTTTTATTTAAGTTTTTTGTTAATACAGAAGAAACCAGATCTATTCCTAGAAGTTTTGTAGATCTGTATGGTATTGAACAAGAGGTTGCAATAGAAACATCAATATGAGTTTGATGTATAATGTTTGTGCACAAATGTAATGAACACCATATAATGTTCTTGTGAATTATTTCAACCATGGTTAATGACAACTTTGAATGGACGTCCTTTAATGAAAATCCATGTGGTGATAATTAATTAAGTAATATGAGCACAATTAATAAGGGTAATAGAAGTGCACTCATGAATAACAGAAATAATGGCCATATGTTTTGTTGTTTGTGGAAAGTGTTGGTTAAATGTGTTTGTTGCTAACTATTTGTTACTTTCTAGGAAGGAGCTGTAATAACATCACACTAAATAATATTTTGTTTAGTTCCTAGACAATATTAAACAGCATCAATCCACCTGTCTGATATGGTTTGATGTCCAAGAACTAAAGATGAAGATTACAGTCAAACTGAATCATTTATGTTGTTTTTGTTGTTTTTATGCAATATGCAAATGTACTGAAAGTTTTCATTGGAACTGATTGTAAACCAGAGCAGCTAATACTCTCGATGCTGCATAATAGATTTATAAGGGTTTCCTCTGATTGAGTTGAATATATAAAATGTATATAGAACAAATAATGTTTGAATATTGACAGCAAGATTGTTTTGATATCTGGAATTATATAATACTTGTAATGGTTTGAAGGTTGTAAGAATACCCAAACATTTACATACTGTTTTTTTCTGTGTATATGTAAGCTAAATTATGGCAGCATCTACTTCTGTATATTCTGCCATAATTATTTTGGTACCACTGTGGGAGTGTGCCTGGGGTTTTACATATAAAGTACATTTTTCTGCATGATTGACCGTTTAAATTTAAGAATATCATTTTGTTTTTCAAGGAAAAAAAAGTACTTATGTCTACTTATAACTGTACATTTAGGTTAATATTATTGCACTGAACACAATTTTTAAGTCTATTAACATGAGGTGTTTTAGTGTTATATATATGGTCAGTTATATCTGACACTCAGTGATTCTTTGACCACCCTGTTCTATACACCTGGTTGAGTTTTCATAAAATTTTCTTGGTAAAGGAAAAAGAGTTAAAAAAAATAGGTTCTTAGGTTTTGTTTTCCTCAATTCTCCTTGATTGCTTGGGGTGGGACTGGCATGTAGAATGCAGTGACACATATGCACGGGCATATTATATGCACATATTGGGATCAGTGGAGACAAGAGCCAGTTAGCCTGCCAGAATGTCTTTAGAGTGTGGAAGGAGATCAAAGTGCATAGAGGAAACACACATGAACTACCGTATATACTCGAGTATAAGTCGTTCCGAGTATAAGTCGAGGCCCTAATTTACTACAAAAAAAATGGGAAAAACTTATTGACCCGAGTATAAGACGAGGGTGAGAAATGCACAGCTACTGTAAGTGGAAAAGAGGGTCAACAATGCCCATTTGCAGCATCACTGTGCCCATTTGCAGCCTCACTGTGCCCATTTGCAGCCATAGGTCCCCTGAACTTCAAACTCGGTAGTTAAGGGTTCCTAGATGCCCCCTAGCTGCAGCCAAAATTTGGGGTCTCTGAACCCAAAGGGTCCTGAAATTACATTGCTGCAGATGGACACAGTTGACCGAATTTGGGGCCCTGTATCTCGGGGCCACTTAGGGCTAGGAACCCCAAATTTGGTGTGCAAACCCAGTGGAACTAGCACCATAAAATTTCCAAAGCTGGGGTTTCTAGCACCAAGTGGCTCCGAGATACAGGGCCCCAAAAATCAGTTCACTGACTTTTCTGCAGCAGAGAATGACATTTTCCGAACTGGTTTTGGGGCCCCGTATCTCAGGGCCACTTGGTGCTAGGAACCCCAGCTTTGGATATGGTATGGTACCAGTTCCACTGGGTTTGCACACCAAATTTGGGGTTCTTAGCACCAAGTGGCCCTGAGATATGGGGCCCCAAAGTCGGTTCAGAAAATGTCAAGAACTTTTCTTCAGCAGAGAATGACATTTTCCGAACCGATTTTGGGGCCCCGTATCTCGGGGCCACTTAGTGCTAGGAACTTTATCTTTGGATATGTTGTGGTACCAGTTCCACTGGGTTTACACACCAAATTTGGGGTTCCTAGCACCAAGTGGCCCTGAGATACGGGGCCCCAAAGTCGGTTCGGAAAATGAAATTTTTTGCTGCAGAAAAGTGCTTGACTCGAGTATAAGTCAAGGGGGGCACTTTCAGCACAAAAAAATGTGCTGAAAAATTCGACTTATACTCGAGTATATACGGTAGTTTAAAGTTGGGCCTATAATTTGAGACAGAGTAGTGTATAGTTCAGGTGGGGGGATAAGTAATATACCTGTAATATTTCACCTTTAATGTAGAAAGCTGAGTTTTTAGTGTTAAGACAGGTCACTAATGATTATCGATTTGCCTGTTCAGAAATCTACAATGAGCTATATGGGCATTGTTGTTAATTAAGAAATGTTGGACTGACATATTTGGTAACACACCTGTCATGATGTCAACTAGAAGCATATTGGAGAAAGAAGACAAACACTTTTGACAGCAGCAACGGTCTATAAAGTCTTTACCAATGATCAGCAGCTGAACTGTTGGTGCAAGTTCCACCTGTTCTGAGGGTCGAGTACCTGAACTGTTCCATCTGCTATCATGGTTAAGTACCTGAATCTGATGGTGAAGTACTTGAACTGTTTTATGTGCTCTGATGGTCATGTGCCTGAACTGTCTGTAGAAGTTCCAGCTACTATGTGGTTATGTGCCTGCACGTTTGTGACTTGTGAGCTGCAATAGTCCGAAGGATATGGACTTTGTATTCTACAGTTCTTTCAGTTCTACAGTGTTGCAAGTGCTATGCTGCAGCTGTGATATGGTAACCGGATGTCTAAGACTCTGCTGTCCATCACCAGATATGGAGGACTTTGACAAGTATCTATGCGTTTAAACTCTTGGAAAGGAAAGTTTGATGCTCATGCCTGTACTTTCAAAGGGAAGTTTGGTGTTATTCTGTTAGTCCAACACATAGTTGTTTTTATAAGCCTGGACATTTTTTATATTTTTCAGCCCTAACATAGCAGAATGGGATTTCCTGGACAGGTAAATCAGACAAAGTGGGTCAAGAGATAGAACTTTAGATAAATAAGACGAGGTGTGGAAGGATGTAAAACTGTTATACATTGATTTACATGTGGAAAATACCCAAGGGGTGGGATATATGGGACCATATTTAATAATGAGGAGTGTTTTGCATACATACTCATAATACTGGAAATGTGAAGGATGAAATTAATGAAGTCAGAAATGTTTATATTGGAGTACAAGCGAAAGGACTACCTTGAGTAGAACATCTTGATATATCTATAAGTAATCTTGAGTATTATAAACTAAACTAAGAATCTTGTAAATCAAGGGGTGGAATGTAGTATGGGTCATATATTATATATATATATATATATCTTTAGTTATTGAATTACAAGAAACTTAGTAATAGTTTTAAGGTGATTGCTTATATATATATATTTCTATATATGTATAATGTATGTTTCTGAGCTCACAGACGGTCATTCACAGATGGTCACATTGTCTCGGGTTAGGCTTTGTTAGTACCAGACAAAACCAGCTTTTTCGCGCCTTCCAACTACCTTTAAAAGGTCAGACAATAGAGAAGGCCAGCGGATTTCTTCTAAGGACATGAATGTGCCTAGATTTTGAACAGACTGTCGCTTTCCAGAACTTTCAGAAGTTATGGGGTCCCCTGGAATTGAATATGCTATATTTAGCCTGTATCGTATCATCTGTAATAAATCTTTAATCGAAGCTAAGTAAAACTTTTTATTACATTCTTTGTGTTGTGTGTTTTAATCATTGCATTTGCTGACCACATATCTAAAAAATGAATCTATGAATAAATGTAACACAGAATTTAACCCCTTGTTACACCTCCATTACTGATTGACTGGCTGTTGCCTTTTTTTAATTTATTATGAGCCCCTCACCCAGAAAGTACAAATATCAGGAATTCTTCATTCACTGGCTGCAAAACTTAAGGTCAGCGACAAACAAACAAACTATTGAAGCCAGAGGATCCACATAACGGAGGCATTGTCAGAGGAAGGTCAGCAATGGCAGCCTATGTATTTTCCTCCTAAAGACAATGTCATCTTACCAGTTCAGGGCAAAGTGGACATGTCTTTTGTAGAGCCACCTCCAACATGAAACCTGCTACCTTGCTATGTACTCCCCTTACTGCTCCTAGCTCTGTTGCAGCTGACACTAAAATCCCTGGTGTTGGACCCCAAGGGATCATAGACATCGAACCCTTGGTTATGACAGTGGTCGAGCCTAGCGATTGGCTGCCAGCCTCAAGCGTGGTCACAGGGAAATCCATCACCCATATAATTGAAAGCATTGGGTACTGCCATGGAGGAAGGCTCAGCAGTGGTAAGGGTAAGGCCTCATGTACACTGCTGCTGGTAAACTGACATTTAGAAGCAGTTGGGCATTTTTTTCAGCTGCCCCTGAACTGTTATCTTATCAGTACATGTACACTGGGCTGTTTAGTTATTTCTAGGCAGTTGAGTTTAGAAGCCTTTTTTGGCACGCAAAAAAAATGGTTCAGGAGCATTTGAAATGCCAAATGCCTGTAACTCCTTGTAAACATTGCCAAACATGGTAACTCGCATTTAGCAGCGTTTCGTTTTAGACTTTTTTTCATTTAAAAATTTTTTTTATCAAAGGGATTGTTGCCTTGCCTAGAATAGGTGAGCTGGCAGTGTCTCTTTGAACAGTCAGTGAAGCTGTATTTGGTACATGTATATTCTGATCTATCAGACTAGGAGTGGTACCTACTAAAGGAAGAGACTTCTCATATTTAATTGGAGGATTTACATGAGTACAGCATCATTGAGCCTGTGACCAACCCCAATGGTACAGGGGAGTTTGGAGGTGACTGCAGGGTAGCATCTTATCTACTGACTATGGGCCCTGACATTTGAGGAAGCTGCCCTGTTATATACAGTAATGCAAGATGACATGTTACCACATTTAACAGTCAAGGAAGCCATGAAGATGGATGTGAAAAGAAAGCTGGTTAATGAGATCTGTTTCTGGTGTGGGCATTCCCTGACTAATGAAGGCTTGTCTAGGGGCCTAGCTGTTATCTCGCTGGTTAATTAGTTAGCTGTTGATTAGATCACTGTTAGCTGTTCATTAGATGTACTGATATTACTGTTTTAATGTTTAGGATAATGTGATCAAGCTCTTATCTGATTTTATGTTGAATAAATTTGTTTGAACGTATAATAAAGAGTTCCAGTTTGCACCTAAGCTAGTGTCGGCTCTTTCTTGAGTGCAATTTTCAGTGTGAGATATCTACAACTTTCTACCATTTTGCCCCTCTCTACCACTTTGCCCATATGAAGTACAAGCAGAAAGATATGCTGACAGTCTACAGGACTGTGGTATTACACCTCTTATCCTTTACAAATACTGCATTTGGCCATTAGAAATTGCCTAGAACTGTCCCATCATACTTTGCACCATCTGATGGCCAAATGTGTTATTTTCCAGTTTAAACCAATGAAAAAGTAGCACAGGAAATAGTCTGTAAACATTTGTTTTGCCCTAGATTCACAGAATGATTGTACATGCATGTTCTGTAGCAAACTACTGTGCTGTTTTTTAAAAATATATAAAAACAAAATACACCCCTAAGCTTCTGTGTTACCCAAGGCCTCACCTTGACCTATATCTGGCAGGGTAGAACAAGACTTGTACCTCCACAACGGCTGTGGTACTTTTCAGTTGGAGATTTAGGTCATCTCATCCATGTATGAAGCTCATTTCCTGGGGATCATGTAAAGCATTCGAGCTTAATTACATATAGAGTTGGGTTTGTTCATCTCACAGTTGTGCACTTTGAGGAAGCAACCCTCAGAACCTTTCCCAATCCAACCGAGAGTCTGAATTGGTCAAAATTCAAGTTATGGGTGGCTATATATAGATAAAAGTATGACAGGACCTCTTTAATGTGAGATCTGGTGTCAAAAAGACCTCAGATCTTATATTTACACTTAAAGTGGTTTACATTTACAACCCTTTACATTCCACTTTTGATACAGGTAAGGCTATAATATAAGCCTTACCTGTAGCTACCCCGGATATCTCCTAAACCTGCATGGTTTAAAAGATATCCCCTGTATCAGCATGTGCCAACGTCATTGGCACATGCGCACGGAAGTAATGGCACTTTTTTTTTTTCGGAGGAGTAAGCATTTTTTGAGATCTGTGGGCTGTTTTTTAAGGCTGGGTTCACATATGAGCATGCAGCGGCTCAGAGTCCGGTGCATCCTCTTTCAGCATTTTTAGGTCAGATTTCAGCCTGAATTTTGGTCTGAAAAGGACCAAAAGACGCATCAGAGCCCCTGCGAGGATATGTGAACTGGCTCCATAGAGAGCCGGTCACAATCTCCTGCTAACCCAGCCTAAGACACTTTTGTTAATAATTTTCATGTATTGGATACGTTGTTGCACATGGTTGGAGGTATGAGTATTGGAAGTGAGATGTGACTATTTTCTCAATAAAGAGACACTTTGTTTCTATTTATTGGATACATGTTAACACATTGTGTGTGGTTTTTTTTTTTTTTTTTTTAAACTCCAGTAGAGATATTGTGGCTGAGCGCTCAATTCTGAAGGAAAAAGCCTTTTGCATACCATCAGGTTCTACATGTCTGCTTTCAGAATATTTGTGATGTGAGCGGGGAACGGGTAGAAGGTACAAAGCTCCCTGGGATAAGCAGTCTCTCTCGGACACAGATACCAAATCCAAGAAGGTAGTAATTAAACAGTGCAGTGTTTGATATTCACAATCTTTTTATACAGGGGCTGTACAGTGTCTCAGGAAACAAAACAAAAATCTAGCCGTGTCTCGACACTCAATATACAAACATACAGGTCCTAACAGGCTGAACAAGCCTACAGCTTGTCCGCTTCCACATACAGTATACAGCTTGTTAGCTTTTACCAACCTCTTTAGCTCTCACAGACAGGACTTGTCTGATTCCCAGGCTGAGAGCACTGACTGTCTCGGGTGAGTATAATCTGGTATTGGCCTGGGGGAGAGGACCAAGATCCAAACCGTACCATGGATTAGAGATCTCTGAACGTATGAGAGGAGCCTGGGAGAGACCACAAACAGCACTTTTCCCAGCTCTCTCTGGGACGCTCTGCTACAATGATATTTTCCGGCCTAAGGCTCGGTTCACAGTGCGCTGTGCAAATCACATGTGATGTCTATGTGATGCGAATTCAGCCGTGGCTAAATTTGCATCACATTTGGACCAAAGTCCTGCAGGACCCCCTTTTTTTTTTTTTTTTTGGTCCGCACCAGAATCGGACCGCATGGTGTGAACACCCATGTGATCCAATTCATGTCCAAATTAACAGTTTGCACTGCGATATGCGAACCGCTCTGGGGGTGTTAACTTGTATTGACACTCCCAGTGGTTTGCATATGGCAGTGTGAACTGCCTGCCAGTCGGGTGCAATCCGGGAACCCCCAGTGGATTTGCAGGGTTCTCGCATTGCACCAATGTGAATAATACTCAAAATGTGTGTTAGAGAACTTGCGCTCCTCCACCTTCCATTTGAGGATGCCCTACAGATGCTCAATAGGGTTTAGGTCTGGAGACCTGCTTGACTAGTCCATCACCTTTTACCCTCAGCTTCTTTAGGAAGGCAGTGGTCGTCTTGGGGTGTTTGGGGTCATTATCATGTTGGAATACTGCCCTGCGACCCAGTCTCCGAAGGGAGGGGATCATGCTTTGCTTCAGTTGGCATTCATGGTTCCCTCAATGAACTGTAGCTCCCCAGTGCTGGCAGCACTCATGCAGCCCCAGACCATGACACTCCCACCACCATGCTTGACTGTAGGCAAGACACACTTGTCTTTGTACTCCTCAGCTGGTTGCTGCCACACACATTTGACACAGTCTGAACCAAATATGTTTATCTTGGTCTCATCAGACCACAGGACATGGTTCCAGTAATCCATGTCCTTAGTCGGTTTGTCTTCAGCAAACTGGTTGCGGGCTTTCTTGTGCATCATCTTTAGAAGAGGCTTCCTTCTGGGATGACAGTCATGCAGACCAATTTGATGCAATGTGCGGTGTATGGTCTGAGCACTGACAGGCTTACCCCCCCCCAACCCCTTCAACCTCTGCAGCAATGCTGGCAGCACTCATACGTCTATTTCCCAAAGACAACCTCTGGATATGACGCTCAGCACGTGCACTCAACTCCTTTGGTCGACCATGGCAAGGCCTGTTCTGAGTGGAACCTGTCCTGTTATACCACTGTATGGTCTTGGCCACCGTGCTGCAGCTCAGTTTCAGGGTCTTGGCAATCTTCTTATAGCCTAGGCCAGTGATGGCGAACCTTGGCACCCCAGATGTTTTGGAGCTACATTTCACATGATGATCCACTACACTGCACAGTGCATGAGCATCATGGGAAATGTAGTTCAAAAACATCTGGGGTGCCAAAGTCCACCATCACTGGCCTAGGCCATCTTCATATAGAGCAGCAATTCTTTTTTTTTTCAGATCCTCATAGTTCTTTGCCATGAGGTGCCATGTTCAACTTCCAGTGACCAGTATGAGAGAGTGAGAGCGATAACACCAAATTTAACACACCTGCTCCCCATTCACACCTGAGACCTTGTAATACTAACAAGTCACATGACACCGGGGAGGGAAAAATTAACAAAAAAAAGTGAGGGGTGTACTCACTTTTGTGAGATACTGTATATTTAAAGGGGGCACTAGTGCTTACATGGAGGGAGGAAAGGGCGCCAAGATCACAAGCGTGCGTGCGTGTGTGTGTGTGTGTGTGTGTGTTTTTTTTTTTTTTTTTTTTTTTTTTTTTTTTTAGCTGATGCTACTGAGCTCTGTTTACAAGCTTTATTTCAACAAAGCAGCAAGGTAGAAGCTTGAAAAAGTGAAAGCAAGCCTAAAGCTCCACCTAACCCAGAAACAGAATATTACTTCATATGTAACATTTCAGGTTACCTTGAATTACATTTTTTAGTCCTGATCATCAATACATGAGATATAGATAGAATCTTTTTTTTCCCCTGATTGTTAAATAACAGTACTTTCTGCTATTCAAGATGGGTTGTAGTTCATTATTGTTCCAATAGGGGGAATGTCAGTGTGTTAAAGAGAACCTGTCCTTACAGCTGGTACAGCAGTTGCTCCATTCAGGAAGGATAGTAGACTGTCTGTTCAGTAGTATGGGGCGGGCGACAGTCGAGACACAGGCTTGATTCCAGGTCAAAATGCTGCCCATTGCTAGACCGGGGGGGGGGGGGTGTGTGTGTGTGTGTGTGTGTGTGTGTGTGTGTCCGCCCCTCATATTTACACTTTTTTGTCTATAGAAGAAGTCTATGTATAATCATGTATTGATCTAATTTTATCCTAATAGATTTCTTAGGGAAATCATAGCTGATTTGTTTGTTTTTGTGCTTTACCACTTTTTGTATTTTAATTGCAATGTATTTTTGTTCATTATATGTAATAAAAAGCTTATAGTTTGATTACCTGTGTGGGTGTGTTTGTTGTTTTTTGTATAACTAGGGCTAGCTATACCATGACTTGGATAAATGAGAACCTTCACATACCCCACTGTGGTTCCTTATGCCAATAGGTAGAGATCTTTAATTCCATAACTATTTTAGAAGACCTAACATTGACTATTTGGTTTTCAATGCAGCTGTTACAAAAACCTCAGCTAGAACATTACAACACTTACCTCTCCTATGGTGAGGACTGTGCCTGGACCCCACCAGCTGCTCTCCTCACTTCCATACACAACCTGAGGCAGAGACAATGATTGGCTGGTGGCACTAGAACAAAGACTGCATCAGCTGATGGGCCAACATTTCAGCCCTGTAACAGGATTTTTTTTTTTTTGTAACCAACATCAGAATTCAAGTGGAACCATAACTACACCCATTAAACTTTATTTTTAATTAAAAAAAAAATCACAATACATGTCATCAGACCAGTAGATACTCGCATAACCCCTTATTAGGTTTTATTCGTTACTTTCCAATGGGGAGGTTTCCTTTAACTTCCTGTCTTGGAGAGATAACAGGAAATTCAAGGAAATCTCCCCAAAGTGAAAAGTATTCTCATCTTATTGGGTTGTCACCTGAACATTTCCCCCACCTCTTGCTCTGGTGACAGATTTCTCTTCCATTTCTGTCTCGGTGATGATTGTCACCAGGTCAAATCTCCCCTGCGGGGACACAGCCAATAATAAAATTCTGACAGAGGACCAAACCTTTCCACACTCAAACTGAGGAAAAACATTTTTTAAATATAGTTTATTTGATTTTTAGGGCTACTGTTAATGCAGCCAGGAGAATCCCAATCCAAAGGAGACATACAGGAATTTGCACAACAACAAATATAAAAGTAAAAAAAAATTATATATAAAATATCTTTTCAGTATGGCTTGACTTCCTATAGTTATCCAGCATGAAATAATTACAGCACATTATCCAGAGTGGTGTGACATAACAAAACCAACAGCAAAGTTCACACAGGTGGCAGTCTGTACCTCCCCTCCAGAGGGCAGCAGAGCACAGCTTCCAGGAGGCAACACTGCCACCTCCTGAATGCCTCAGCTTTTTTTTTTTTTTTTTTTCCTGGGGTAAACGGCTATTTTGCATGCAAATGTCTGCCACTGCGAGCCAAGAATTTGACTTGCCACTCTGGTGTGATCCCATTGCCTTCAATGGGCAAGTTTGAGAAACGCTGCCACCTTTCAAGCTTGGCAAGTTACATTTCCTGTGCCTGCTGCATGTGAATGACCCCCTCAGTCTGCCTTGATAGGCTTTGTGTACTCTGTTGTAGAGGCCGGTTGGTGGTTAAAACATGGCCATAGCACCTGTGTGAACAAGGCCTTAGGAATACAGCCCCATTATAGATAAAACAACGTTTATGTCTAGAACATGATACATTCTTATAAAAAGAAAAAACACAGTTCATAGCCAACACATTTAAAAAAATTATATATATTATTACTTGAAGTTTCTCTTAAACATCTGAGTATTGTAGTCACCATACACAGGCTGATACTCCTAGATGAAGCTTCCACATTGCACTCCATATTGGGCTTCCTTAACCAGCAGTAATGAGCACCACCGACAGTCCACAGTGCTTGTTATCACACAGAAACTTCCAACTGTTCAGAATGTGTCTCTTTTCTGTGTAGAACTTCCCCATCCAGTATTTCTCAGCAATCACATATTTACTGAAGACAATCGGCAGTCATGCGAGCACTCGTAGATATTAAAATTTTCATAAACTAAATCACCAAGCGTAAAAAGTGAATATCTGCTTTTAACTTCTGAAAAAATAGCAGGGAACTTCCTGCACCTTGACCTATATATCTGCAATGTAGGATCATCTAAGGCACTGCTGTCAATGACCGCTAGTCTCATGAGAATTGGAGTGAGATTTTGTGATGTCACAATTCTGCTGCCCATTGTTCTCCTTGCTGGAGAGGAAACTGTACCTTAGGATCTGCAATGGAGGGATCTCCCTCCTTCTGTTTCATCCAGTCTGATGGGGTAATGACGATGAAGCATAGATCAGTCATCAGATGTCTAGTCAGTGGGGGGCAGCTCAGACATGGGAAGCAAAACCCTGCTCCTACCAAGATGGCCACCTCCACACAGAGATCCATTGCAGAACAAGGACTGGTAAGTCAGTAATGCAGAAATACTGTGCTGCTGGGAACAGGTAATACTGATAACTAGTCCTTTGTTCTCTGCTTGAGTTTTTGGGGGGCACAGCTTCTACCGTACCTTGATTACAGCATTCTCTGTACTGGGGAAAGTTGTATAAAATTAAATGGGAAGATGCCAGACCATAAGCCTAGTTCATGTACTTGTCCTCTATCAATAAAAGAAGCCTCAGTAGGCTCAATGCACCTCATAGATTCATGAGCTACTTTGTGACCCAAAGTCCTTTAATGGAATTAGAGAGGTGCACTTTACATAGTCCACATCTGCATATTACACATATTCCATCTAATAAGTGCTTTATTGCATTAGCCCCTGAGATTGAGCAATATCGTAACCCTGAGATGATTGGAAAACCCCATACACACATTACAGATTATGCCATCAACACAGAAAATGCATACGGAGAGGTTTTCTATACAAAGTTTTGATATGGAAAGGTTGGGGGATGTTTGTGGTGCATTTCTTCAGCAAGTGTTGAACACTTGGTTATATTTATAAAAATGTTCAGTGCTTTCTGCCCTGTCAAACTGCATTAGTTCTTGTCAAAATAGAATGTTGCTAGGATATTTTTGCTGTAGATGGAATGTTCTTCATACATACACACACAACTGAATAAGGAAAACACTGCATTATGGCCACTAGATGGAGCCGATGAGCATAGGAGATAAATATTTACTATGACTGTCAGCTCCATCTACTGGCCATAATCTGGCATTTTCCTCTTCACTCTACGAAGAACATTAAAACTACATAAAATAGGCTAATATTTGATTTTGCCCCAATGGAACAAATGTGCATGCAGCTTCACAGGATGAATAGCTCTACACCACTATTTGCATTTTTTCCCCCACCAAAGAAGCAAAATCAGATTAAAAGTGGGGGTCAGGGATGATAAAGCCATAGTTTTAAGGTCAAAACATACTAACATTTAGTAATTTGCCATCATAATATATTTATTATGGAAAAACAGAAGTTTGTAAACTGATAGGGTGAAAAGTGCCAAGATGTCAGATTCCAAAACTTTTATAGAAAAAAAATCTTCCTGATTTTATGTAAGTAAAATTCAGCTTTTCTCTGATCATTCCTCAAACACAACAAAAATATCCATATTTATCATTCTCATATTTTGTGCATCTCTCACAGATATTGGGATTGCTGATTATCAGAAGAACGATCATTAAAAAGTGCAAACACATTAATATCACATTTTCTTAACTGGTTCCTTTTCAAGAAGAAAGTCACAATTTTTGGTCCATGTAATAATCGTAATAATCACTCTAAGGAGTCATGTATGGAAGGAATGGGACACATCCACACATCTCCAAGAAAACTCGCAGTATTCTGTGTAATATAATAATCTCATAAGATTGTGTCATCTAATGACCATAAATGTTGTATTTTTTCCTGATTGGAGGAATTTAGAAAACGATACAGAACAAACATGTACATGAGGTGTAAATGTAAACTATTGCACAAGCCATGCATCACCGAAAATGTGAGAGCAATAATGCTAGGTCCCCTATTGACCATGGACTCCAAACTGATGAGACAGAGACAGAGACAGAGACAGAGACAGAGACAGAGACAGAAAAAAAAAAAAAAAAAACACACACACACACCATTCTATAGCATGCAACCATGAAATTTAGACAAAGATGATGCAAAACATTAAAAAAAACACACATTTCATAGCAAAATACCCCATAAAAACAGCTCACTCACAAGACAGGTGCTGTAGCATCACCAGAACATGCGCTCAGCTGCCCCTTTCCCTGCCTAGGCCAGTGGCGTCACCTGGTGCGGTATAACATGGTGTCACCCGCCCAATAATTTTTTTTCCCCCTTTGGTGGCGTGTCGGTACCATGGCAACCCCCACACACACACCTCACCCTGGGCTCGGGCCTGCGGTGGACACCAGGACACCCCCCCCCACACCTGTTCTGAATATGGGCGCCAGGTGGCAGCTGGAGTCTGGAGAGGAGAGGAGGGCAGCTTCCCAGCGTGCAGCCACCACGCCGCCCGGGCCGATACACTAGTAGTGTGTGTAGTGACCTCATCATCATGTCTGCAGTGCAGTGTGAGATGTGACAGGCTGAGTCTTGCTGGTTCAGTAGGGTAGGGAGGAAGAAGGAGGACACACTCACACAGTGACACACCAGGCAAGGCTGCGGCGCTGGAGGTGTGTTGTTCCAGCCCAGCGGGCTGCAGGGTGAACGGGTCAGCTGAAAGAAAAAAAAATACCAGGGCTTTCCTCACCATCGGGAGGGTGTCACCCCTCCACTTGTTGTCACCCAGGTGCAGACTGTACCTCCCTAGCAACGCCTTTGGCCTAGGCTCTGCAACAGTGGGACTTCCTGGTGTGCGTGATGACATAAGCATGTCCCCGCCCACTCAAAGCATTTCATCATAAGCGATTTCAACAGGAGGACAAACTATTTTGCATATTGTGTATGGATTATTTTTCAACAATTTTGCTCTTTACAGTAGTTTGATGATTTGGCTTTTTTTTTTTAATAAGTGCAGTGCACTTCTATATACATACGTTACCTAGTGCACTCTTTGGAATTGGGAGTGTAAAATCAGCAATTAGATTTTAAGGGGTCTGATTTATTTAAAAAAATACACAATTGCTCAATGAATTTTACAAGTATTCACCCAGCCGCCACAAATAATCCACCTAAGACGTTTATTTCCTATGATCGTCACCACCATCTAGTGGTGACAATGTGGTATTTTCCTGGAACACACCAATACCACATTATGGCCACTAGATGGGGCCAACGATTGTAGGAAATAAAATGTTTTAAGCAAATTAGAGTGGCTATTTATGGCAGCTGGGCGAATGCTTGCAACATTCGCCCAGCAAATTTTAATAAAAAGAAACCCTTATGCGACTGCAACACTTACTCAAATCTAAATATTCAGATTTTTGCACCAGCTCCCTAAGGATTGAAGGTGGTTTAGCCCGTCAGTGTTGGACTGAATTCCCTCACTTTGTGAGGTCAATAGAACAGGAAATGAGAATAAAATTCCCCAACACCTACAACCTGCATTAGGTGCTTTCCCCTTCCCCCCCCAATTAAAATGTTGTGGCTGGTGTTCCACTTAAAGTCTCCAAAAAACAAACTCCAAACTTAAAAAAAAAAAAAACAAGGATAAAACAATACATTTCCCCCAGAAGTCTAGCTGGCATGACAGGAAAAGGCACAGGTGTCATATCCATCTATTTAAATGAAGCACACTTCCATCCTCAGCTCCAGACAGGGATCCCTTCTCATTGTTGGGGTAGAATAATTTCAGATTGGTGAGTTATTACTCCACTCAGATGTAGATCATTAATGATCCCATGAGTGGATGTGGATGGATTGCGAATAGCCAACCTTCATGATACGCTTGAGGAAGATCTTCAAGGATCCCATGGTTTGATATGGATTCATTGTGGATGGGTTGCGAATATCCAACCTCCATGATACTCTTAAGGAAGATCATCAGGGATTCCATGGGTTGATGTGGATTTGTTGTGAATGGGTTGTGAATAGCCAACCTCCATGATACTCAGAGGAAGATCTTCAGGGATTCCATGGGTGGATGTGGATTCATTGTGGATAGGTTGCCCATAGCCAACTTCCATGATATTCAGAGGAGGATCTTCAGGCATCCCATGGATGGATGAAGATTGGTTGTTGGTGGGTTGCTCATATCCAACTTCCATTATACTCAGAGGAACATCTTTTCTTTCCCTTTTGTAACACGTCTAAAAATAAGACAACCGCAGGTCAGGTGCTTGAACAAGACATCACGATCATATTTATTACTCTAGGTTAGCATTTCCCAAAATGTATTTGTCATGTTCCTCCATCATAAGAGTTTAGGTATCAGCTGGGCTGATTAGAATCAACACCTATATCTTACACTTGTACTGGAAGGCAGAATGCAGTCTTGATGATCGTCTTACCCACAAACTCCTCCCCCTTCTCCACAGCTTCCAACATTGTATTTAGATAATTCAGGTTGAAGCTGAACATACAAGAGGGCATACAGCAGGTGGGCTGCCCCAGATAATGTACATGAACTGGCATTTCAAGGTAGTTTCTAAAATGCTTTTGTTTTGTCTAAAACTTTGTATGGAGGCATCTAAACAGGCAGAGGGACTAAGTAATTCCTTCAGTTGTATGTGTAAATTGGAGCTTAAACTATTAAACTTTGTCAACTAGCCTGCTTTTTTTCCAACAGAGCAGCTAAGAGTAAATAGGTAAAATGTGTGAAGAGACTTTGAGCTACATCGCTTGTACATATACAGTATAAAATTTGAAAAACCCCAAGTCTAGTATTGTCCATCCTTAGGAATTTACTTTTTATCTCCTGAGCATAATAAAAGAGAAAATGTGTAAAAAAAACAAAAACTATACACAACAGTTCAAGTGGACACATTTTTGTGATATCCCTCTTGAAAATATAACAAGCTTAAAACATGTGCTATGAATACAATAATCGTAATGTGCAAAAAACATCCACAATACTCAAAATTAAATACTGAAAAAGTATATCAGTATAAACAAAGTCCAAAAGTGAAAAAGTCCAACGTGTGCAATAATGATCACCGCAGAAAGAATGTCTTCCACCAGCTACTGGAAATCCTCCCCGTCACATGTGAGCAACAGAACTAAAGTGCACTCACCAAAATTAAAGCTGCCAGAGGGAAGCAGCAACATGCACATTTAAATCACCAGGATCCTTCACACATGTCAACCAGCTCCATAATCACAATGGGGACACCCAGCAGTACCAAATCTCACCACTGGGGACAGTCAGGTTTGCTTGAAACAGTCTAGGAAAAAAACACGCTCACTGCATGGAGCCACAAGCAGGGAATCATAGTATTATATATTTAAAAAAAAAAAAAAACTTTACAAAAAGGAAAAAAGGTTTAATTTAAATGCATGCAAATACGATAGTCGTGACAAATAAAAAAGTACACTTGCAAAGAGGGCCACCAGTTGCAAGCATGGAAGTGGTGGCGAGATGTCAGCGTGTAGTTCAGCCCCAACGCAATTCATGCAAATGCACATCTTCAGGGGACGCTTTATCAAGTCAAAAGTTTTGATGGAGGCGCTATGGTGTATATAGTGCTCGAGAGCAGCAAAATAGTGGGAAAAAAATTTCAGACAAATTATCTGCTGTAGAAAATGACATTTAAAAGAATTAAGAGCAAAAAAAAAAAAAACCCCACTAAAAATGGGGCCTTCCAATTATTGGTAGCGATTGCTCATGTAAAAATATCTACTCATTCGCAAAATTATGGTTAATACCAGAACTAGCCACTAGAGGGAAACCATAACACATAAAAGGATTCTACTTTTTACAATTAGAAACATTGTAATGGAGTCAGAAAAAGAAGAACTGTCTGAAAGATACATACTGTACTTCCAATAATGTAATGTCTGAAATACCACAACCCTATTTTTCAAAACATCTTAAATAAAAAAAAAAAAAATAATAAACACTCCAGAGAAACACAAATACATATAAAACAAACATTTTCATATGTGATATATACAATGTACTTATCATATATGAAGGAGCATACACAGAAATCTTTATATGAAGATATGAGCTGTGTGCACATTAGAAGGAAGCCAATTAGTGCAGATTAATGGATGATGTGTATGGAGAGAGAGGAGCTCAGCTGTGAGTAAAGATGATCTGAACTGAATATATTCTCTTAGGAGGATTTTAAGGGGAATGTGATCACCATGTATAAATGCATAAAGGGGGGAGGGGGGTATGATCTCCATGTATAAATACATAAGGCGGATAGGATCACACATCGGACGTCCATATAATGAATGAGGTGAAGAACCTGTAACCAAATAAGTATTATAGGGAATTTTTTGGCTGTGTGCCATGTTGAATTGTGGGTGTGGCAAAACTGCACAAATAGTGGGAGGGGCTTAAAGCTTGAGCCTACGTACTGTATAAACAGTGATGCATGCCACAGTGGTTATACCCATAAAATATGCATTCTTTGTCCACAGCTCACCTCTGCACACTGTCTTATGGACGCATAGAGTGGGGCACGGGAGCGAGCATGCAACAGTGCCCCCATAGCAAAATGCTTGCTATTGGGGGCACTGGTCAAGCGGGAGGAGCCAGGAGTGCCGGTGGGGGACCCGAGAGGAGGATCGGGGCTGCTCTGTGCAAAACTATTACACATAGGAGGCAAGTAGAACAAGTTTGTTTAGTTTTTTTTTTGTTTTTTTTTTTTTTTTACACTAACCATTAGTATCACTTTAAATCTCTGCATGTCACCATGAAGGTATTGGTGGTAATGGATAATAGCTGTCCACTCTTTAGTGATATCATTTAGAGAACTAACATGTAAATATAACTCACCTGAATGTGGATACTTATTCCAGCAGCCATGGGATGTACTGGTAATGTTCGGAAATTCAATTCAGAATCTGTCATAAATTAAAACCAAAATGTAACACTTGTGAGATATTATTTTCTCGTGTGATTACCAATGTATAGAAAAAGATCTGTGAATTTTTATATAAAACATCAAACTGACCTGTTATATCCCTGAAGCAGAGGAGAATAAAAGAAAACAGACATTGTTACTATTCCATGTCACACAATATTATAACAGCCCCCCCCCCATGTTCTATACAGTTCAGGGTGTTATTCTCAATGTATGGACCGGTCCCATATAGTAATATTGTGTGCCGCCTTAGTCCTCTAGGCTCAGATTGGCCACAACCAGCCCAGTCATATAATCCTTCTGCCTCTACATGTGGGAGTCAAGCTTAGCACAAGACATTTTCTACACTGCCCCCTGCTGGTACATGAAACCATAGCGCCTCTTGCACAGAAGGCCCACCCAGCTGCAGGGAACCCAGGGGGACAGGTGCAGCATCCAGCCCCACTGCAGGCAGCCTGTGAAAATCTATGGCAGGTTGCGGCTGGATGCTGCACTGAGTGGTACCGGCGTTTAGACCTTCCGCATTCCAGAACCTTGTCCCAGAACAGACCGGGCTCTAATCGCTAGTACCACTTGGTACATTGTTCTGCCAGTTTTAGCGGAAGTCTGCCATAGACCTTGACAATCTGCCTTCAGCAGGGCTGGATGCTGCACCTGTCCCTCCCACTGTAGCTGACTGCACTGTGTACAAGCGCCCTCACTGAATAATGTTTGGTTTCCTTAAGCAATGCACATTATTAAAATAAAAAAAAAAATTCTATCCTTTGTTGTATCTCAGTGCTGCGGTTTCACCTGCAGTCTCTTTGTCTACAAGAACTCCAGCGATGGCTGCGCAGCATTTCTCAGGGTGGGTTTCCTTATGGTGACAATAGTGGACCATGCCTGTGCGATCTGTCAGCACACCTGCCTTTAGTCTCCATTGAGTGAGTGGGTGACAGGGTGACAACATAGAACGATTTGGAACCAGGGGTGGAATGTTGCCACCGTATAACAGGAAGTGCCTAAACCTTCACAGCAGGATCAGATATTAGTTTAACCTCTTGGTGCCCACAGTATACAAATATACGGGCTCTTGGCGGGTGGGCCTCGACACCGAGCAGCTGTGTATTTGTGTGCCAGAATGTAAATACAGCTGTGCGGAGAGCGCGCACCCTGCGCACTCCCGGTACAGTTACCAGCGGCTAACTGAGAGCTCCGATCACTGCTTAGCTTTCCAATCATGTGACCACTGACAGCCAATCACGGTGGTCACATGATAAACCCTACCCCGCTTCCCGGCATCTGAAACCCCATAAAGAGCCAGGAGGTTAAAGTGTATAAAAACTTGTTTTCATCTATTTTCCAGTATCTTTGGCATCAGGTCTCACTGGATATTGTTTTCTTCAGCAAATCCATTTTTGTGATTTTTTTCTTACTTGGAAATTGTGGCAGTGACAGAACATCCTGCTGCAGGATGACAATGCTAAAAGGGGTTGTAAAGGTAAAAATTTTCTCACCTTAATGCATTCTATGCATTAAGGTGAAAAAACTTTTGACAGTACCGCCGCCCCCAGCCCCCCCGTTTTACTTACCTGACGCCTCGAATCTTCGCTCCTCGTCCTCGTCAGCTTCATTGCAGCTCAGCCTGGTCGCTGATTGGCTGCAGTGGATGGATTGAAAGCAGCGCAGCCATTGGCTCGCGCTGCTGTCAATCACATCCGATGACGCGGCGCGCCGGGGGGCAGGGCCGAGTGATACAGCGAGCGGCTATAGCCGCCGGCTGTATCACGGGAGCGCGCCCGCAAGCACTCACCACCGTGCGAGGGAGCTCGCATGAAGGTGGTAAATGCTTGCGGGGAGGAGCTGAAACAGCCGCCGAGGGACCCCAGAAGACCAGGTTCGGGGCCACTCTGTGCAGAACGAGCTGCACAGTGAAGGTAAGTATAACATGTTTGTTATTTAAAAAAAAAAAAAAAAACAACAACTTTACAACCCCTTAAATCGCTGCCCAGCAATCAGCAGTGCTGCCAGCCTTCCATATGTGCGCCTTCTGTCGGTTATTCAGTTCTCATTACACTATATTACCAAAAGTATTGGGACACCTGCCTTTACACACACATGAACTTTAATGGCACCCCAGTCTTAGTTCGTAGGGTTCAATATATAGTTGGCCCACCCTTTGCAGCTAAAATAGCTTCAACTCTTCTGGGAAGGCTGTCCACAAGGTTTAGGAGGGTGTCTATGGGAATGTTTGACCATTCTTCCAGAAGCGCATTTGTGAGGTCAGGCACTGACGTTGCATGAGAAGGCCTGGCTTGCAGTCTCCGCTCGAATTCATCCCAACGGTGTTCTATTGGGTTGAAGTCAGGACTCTGTGCAGGCCAGTCAAGTTCCTCCACCCCAAACTTGCTCATCCATGTCTTTATGGACCTTACTTTGTGCACTGGTATGCAGTCATGTTGGAACAGGAAGAGAACATCCCCAAACTGTCCCCACAAAGTTGGGAGAATGAAATTGTCCAAATTATCTTAGTATGCTTAAAGAGTTAAGAGTTCCCTTCACTGGAACTAAGGGGCCAAGCCCAACCCCTGAAAAAACAACCCCCACACCATAATCCCCTCTCCACCAAATCGGTGTCTGACCTCACAAATGAACTTCTGGAAGAATGATCAAACATTTCCATAGACACACTCCTAAACCTTGTGGACGGCCTTCCCAGAAGAGTTGAAGCTGTTATAGCTGCAAAGGGTGGGCCAACTCAATATTGAACCCTACGGACTAAGACTGGGATGTCATTAAAGTTCATGTGCGTGTAAAGGCAGGCAACCCAATACACACACAGTCCCCTGCCCCTACTCTTGGCTCCTCCTCTCTTCTTTTTTTTTAACAGAGAAATTTTTATTAAACAAATCAGCTTTACAATAGAAATTCGTACAATCATTACTGTGAGAATAGTAACAACAAGATTTTCCCTTAAGCAATATCCACTACTTATCAGATGTTCCAGTTGTGCAAATGTCAGAAATTACACTCAACGATACTCCTCATGGCATCATAACATCATAAACTCTTAAATAAGATGAGATAAACAACCCAATATTCAATAAATCCTGATAAGGGGTGATGGGGGGGGGGGGGACAGAAAAAAAAAAAAAAGAGGGGGGGAAGGGAGGGAGGAAGGGGTGGGGGGAGGATTAAGGGAACCGGGCACGAGAAGAATAAACGTGAGATATAGAATGTCCTCCACTAAGTTTCACATCCTACCTATGGAGTAGGGGGTTCAGGATCTCCGGAGGCGTCCACCCAGGATGACCAGATTTTATCAAACTTCCCCGGGCATTGCCTACTTTCATACGTTAATCTGTACAGGGGGAGTACCTTATTCACCGACCTTATCCACGAGGCTATGGTAGGAGGCTCCACCAGTTTCCATCGCAGTAGAATTTCCCGCCTGGCGTAGTACAATGTGAAGGTTAGACACAATTTAGAATACCTATCTCCCTCAACATCCTCCAGATGACTGAGCAATAGTATTTGGGGATCCTCCGGGAAGTTTGAGCCTATGACGTTACTCAGTGTAGAAGCCACTGCCGACCAGAAGGGTCGGAGTTTGGGACAAGACCAGACCATGTGCCAAAAAGTGCCCACCTCCTGCCTGCATCTCTGACAGTTGGGATCTCTTTGATGGTAGATGCGCGCCAATCTCTGTGGGGTGAAATACGCTCTATGTAGGAACTTAAATTGTATAAACCTGTCTTTTGCAGCGATCATGGATGGAATGTAGGAGATTAGACACTCCTTCCACTCCTCCTCGTCCAAAGAGGGAATATCAGCCCTCCACTTCTCCCAGGTTTTAGTTAGTTTGGCATCATACTCCACTGTGAGGTATAGGTATAGTGTTGAGAGAGGCTTACCCATCACGCTGGAAGTCAAGAGCCGTTCAATGGAGTCTGGTTCCAGAGTGAGGGGGGCAGGGAACTGAACCTCAAAGGCGTGCTTCAGCTGCCAGTATATGAATTGGAAGGAGGACGGAATAGCAAAGGATTGCCTCAGGGCTCGGAAAGTCATAAGCCTACCATGCTTAACCATATGTTTTAGTGTAAGGATTTCCTTTTTTGCCCAGAGAGAGGGGTCTGGTATAGTGTAAAAATGGGGGAGCATAGGATTACCCCATAAGGGCATGTGAGGCGAAATGTAGTTGGGATTCCCATATATTTTCCTAGCCTCCTGCCAGACCCTCACAGTGGTTAGCATCAGAGTTGTCATGGACAAGCTGGCCCTGAGACCACGAAACGGGAGATTGCTCAGGGCAGCAAAGGAGCCAAGAATGGCTGCCTCCAGAGTGACCGCCGGATTCTGCGTGGGCTGGGAGAACCACCACCGAATGGTGACCAGGACCGCTGCCCAGTAGTAGATTTGAAAATTTGGTAACGCCAGTCCCCCACCCGAAAGTGGGAGATATAAGATCTGCCTGGCCACCCTGGGTGGCCTCCCAGCCCAGACAAAGTGTATCAGCAGACTCTCCAATCTTCGAAAGAAAGTCCTAGGGATGTGTATGGGTGTGTTACAGAAGAAGTAGAGATATTTGGGAAGGAAAATCATTTTTAGCAAATTGACTCTGCCAACAGGGGTCAATGGGAGGGAACGCCAGGCAGCACACCTATCCGTAAGCTGTGTCATGAGTGGGCGCAAATTGTTGTCCATGTAGTCCTGGACTTTACCGCTAATTTTAATTCCCAAGTATCTAAAGTCATCCACCCACTTAAGCTGTGGGTGCGGTGTCCTAGGTGTCGAGGGATGGAGCGGAAAAAGAACCGATTTATCCCAATTAATGCGAATCCCCGAGTACCCACCAAATCTGTTAATGAGATTGAGCGCAGTCTGCAAAGAGGACGACGCATCCGCTAGATAAAGCAGAGCGTCGTCCGCATACAGCGATAACTTCTTTTCAATGGGACCCACCTGGAGTCCCCCCCCCCCAGGGTCATCCCTCAACAATATAGCCAGGGGCTCCATTGCCAGAGCAAATAAACCCGGGGAGAGGGGACACCCCTGTCGCGTGCCACGGAACAATTGGAACTTTCCCGAGAGGCATCCATTGGTACGTATTCTAGCTGAGGGGCCATGGTATAGCATGCGGATCCATTTCGTGAAACCCGGGCCAAAGCCAAATCTCGAGAGCACTTCCCATAAGTAGCCCCACTCGACGGAGTCAAAAGCCTTCTCCGCGTCGAGTGAGGCCACCGTTCCTTTGGTCACCTCATCTGCTCTGTCTATGTGAGTATGGAGGCGTCTGATGTTAATGTCACTTCCTCTCCCGGGCATGAAGCTGGTTTGATCCCTGTGGACAAGAGCAGTAATGACCAAGTTAAGCCTATTGGCCAATACCTTTGCCAGTACCTTTGCATCCACGTTCAGAAGGGATATAGGGCGATACGAGGAGCATAGGGAGGGGTCTTTCCCTGGCTTGGGTATCACCACTATGATCGCTTCGCTCATTGTGTCCGGTAGTTTCCCGAGGCTTGTCGATGCAGAGAAGAGGCCCTGAAGTTTATCAACTAGTTCTGTAGCATATTGTTTATAAAACTCCACAGGGATGCCATCAGGTCCCGGTGTTTTCCCTGTCTGCATTGATTTGAGTGCCTGTAGTATCTCCAGGGATGTAATTGGGGTGTCAAGCTTGTCACGATACGTTACTGTAAGGGTTGGGATATCAATGTCGTCTAGATATGCAACCAGATCCTCCACTCTATAGTCTACCCTGGACCTATAAAGGGATTCGTAGAACTCCGCAAAACAGCAATTGATCCCTTCCGGTGTATGGATCAGCTGTCCCGAGGAGTCCCTAATTTGCGAGATGTTCATCCCTCCCGCCTGTTCCCTGGAGAGCCAGGCCAACAGACGGCCTGACCGCTCTCCCTGCTCAAAAATCCGTTGGGATTGAGCCAACATCTTCTTCTGAGTAAGAGAGGTACGGAGACGGATCACCTCCTTCGTCATGAGTTGTAGACGCGAATAGTGCACAGGGTCCCGGGTGCGAACAAAAAGAGCCTCCGCACTACTCGCCTCCCTCTCAGCCTCAATCAAATCTGCCCTACGCTCTCGTCGGACCCTGGCAATGATGGTCTGGTAGTGTCCCCTCGTCGTGGCTTTAAAGGCATCCCACACAACTACGGGTCAGCCGAGCCCACATTTACAGCCCAGAAACCAAACAATTCCATTGTAAATTGGGAGTCTACTGCAGTGTCTGTAATCCAAAATCTGGAGAGCCTCCATATCCTTTCCACTGAGCCAAGGGAAAGGTCCAATGACAACAACAGGGGTGCGTGATCGGAGATTCCCCTTGGCAGTATTTGTATGTCTATGACCCGCGGGAGAACCTGACTCCCTGCGAAGACCAAGTCTATACGGGAAAACGTTCTATGAGAGGCCGAGTGGCACGTGTATGCCCTGGTCTGGGGGTGACGCCACCTCCAGACATCAGTCAGGCCATAAGTATCCGCCCACTCAGCCAACCCAGGGTAATGATGTCCTGCAGGAGTTAGCCTATCAAAATCCGGGTCAGGGACCAAATTAAAATCACCCAAGATAACATTGTCAGATGCAAAGTCGGCCATCCTGCCAGTGATCTGATTGAGCACCAGCAGGGAGGCCGGGGGAGGCAAATATAACCCCACAATGGTCCACGTTAGAGAGTATATTTTAGCGTGAATAATAACATACCGACCATCAGGATCCAGGGCCAAATCCAAGAGCCGAAAAGGGAGTGACTTCAGTACCAGTATAGTGACACCCCTAGAGAAAGTGAAGTGAGTGGAGTGATAATGGTGGCCCACCCATGGTCTTTTTAGAGCCAGAACCCTATGTCCTGTTAGGTGTGTCTCTTGAAACACACATATATGTGGGTTATAAGTTTTAATGAATTGGAACACCAGGGATCGCTTGACCGGGGAGTTCAGTCCCCTGGTGTTCCATGAGATGATGCTAAGGGAGGACAGGACTACCAGGAATAATGAAAATGTTAGGATCTATGCATTTAACGGCTCCTGGACTGGACCCCAGGACCCGGAGTGGACATAGCTGTAGACAATACAATGCTGATGAGTCAATTATTTTAGTACAAATATCAAACAAAAACAAAACCAAACTAAAAACATATAGAGGATACCAATATTTAAAGTAAATAAAACAAGCCCCGTTAGGGGAACATACACCTCCCCCCACCCCACCCGACCCCCCAAAACTGAGGCGGGTTTCAATCCCAAACTTATTCAGCTCGCCGGCTGGAACGAGGGGTCCGCGGAAGAGGCGAGCCCACCCCCCCGGGGGGAGGAAACAGCAGTTCAAGCGGCCTACACTCGTGAGATCTCCGCTAGTGATGCAACAGGCTGTGAGGACTTAGAAAGTCAGACGAAGGGAAGTATCCAGTAATGCAACCTCACAGTAAAGTCGATCCATCTGAGGATGGCAGTGCAGAACAAGAACTCCATCACTCCTCGAGCAAACAATCAAGTGTAAAGTAACTTCATATTTCAACGATCTCCTGACCAAGTTCTTTGTCAGGGGCTTTAGCTTAGAACTTCCCTGGTGAGGATAGCAAGCATCCCCCCACAGGTCCGGGCACACCATATATTGAACCGAGCATAACCTATGCAACAAAGTAAGTCATCCATGTGGTAGTTCGTGTGACCACCTAGACCTGGGCCCAGGGTACGTTGAGTGAACAGTGAAAAGGGTCATACAACACGTACCAGGTAAAGCATCAGCGTGTCCATGGTAGCGAGTCCAGCCAGGCGGAAGCCTCTCGGAGTGGTGAAGAAACGGGTTGTCTCGCCGTCCTGGACTCTCAGGCGAGCAGGGAAGAGTACACTGTAACGGATGCTGCGTGATCGGAGAGCCGCTTTAACTTGATCAAAAGATTTCCTAAGTTTCTGGGTCTCTACCGAATAATCGGGGAAGATCATCAGCTTCGTGTTCTGGAATCTAAGGTCCCCAACGTTTCTAGAGGCGCGGAGAACCTCGTCTCTGTCTCTGAAATTGAGGAGATGGAGAATGAAGGTGCGGGGGGGGGGATCCAGGAGGGCCCGGCTTAGGCGGGATGCGGTGCGCCCTCTCCACCGTGTAATAAGGTGACCAATGGGCCTCGGGTAAAAGGTCGCGCAGCAAACCCTCTATGAAGGAGGTAGGGTTGTTCCCTTCCGCCCCCTCCAGTAAACCAACAATGCGAAGATTATTACGCTGGTTCCTGTTCTCCGCGTCTTCGGCTCTGTATTCGAGGGCCTTTACTTTGGTTTGGAGTGTACGGAGTGATGCTCCATGTTCCACAATGGTGTCTTTGGTGGTACTCAGTCTTTGCTCCGTTTCGGTGACTCGCGATCTGATTTTGTCTATATCTTGGCGAATTAGACCCATATCCAGTTGAACAGCTTCGATCTTTGTTGTTAACGTGGATTGGCAAGTAGCAATGGCCGCCATAACATCAGCCAGCCAGGGGGGCCGAGAGTCATCCGGCTCCATATTGTGTGTCTGCGGGGCTCTGTGAGTGCTGCGTGTATTAAGGACCTCCACAGGGGGACAGGTGGGTGTCTGAGGGGAGTCCGGCTGTGGTGGGAAGGTTAACCTCTTGCCCCCTTTACTGTATTTTGCGCTAGAGTTCCTGCGCCTCATTCAGATGTTGGTGGCCCAGGTCAGGGCAATAATCAGCAATCGTCTGTGGGAGTCTGTCTTCAGAGTCAGGGATAGTCAGGCAGCAGGTAGGGTAAAGCGTGTGTCCCCTTAGCAGTTTTCCCCCTCACCTGCAAATGTGCAGTGTAGAATCTGCCCACTTCAGGCCTCCAGGGTTCTGCAGGGATGTTCAGCCCAGCCTCCCCTCTCTACATCCGGGGGAAGAGGGATGTATTCAGTCCAGGATCTGCTCCAGATCTTAGTTAGCTGTCCCAATCCTTTACAGGGCCTCCTCCACTATGCCAGCAAAATCCGACACCCCCCCCCCGCCAGTCCGCCGGGCCCAGGCCTCCAGGAAAGGCCGCGGTCGCGGCCTAGTAAAACGTGGGGGGAGAAAGAGAGACAGGTCCCAGGATACGGCCTTAATCAGTGCAGGGGCATCTCTCCCTCACCCATCCGCAATCCGGGGCAGTCTGTGGGACCTGTGTGCAGAGGCGATCGCGGCAGGGAGCTCCCGGCGCGCCACTCAGGCCGTCAGGAAAGGCCGCGGCTTCGGCCTAGTCGCCCGTGGTAGGTCGGGAGCATGCGGCGGACCCCGATTTCGGCCCAAATTCTCCTCACTCCTCACTGAAAAGAGAGTCCCCGAGTCCCCCCTGGTCAGTAGGGATGCAGGTTGCCACTTTTAAAAGCCGATGGATCCGGATTGTCTTTCGGATTTAGCGGAGCTCACAGAGAAAGCAACCGCTCAGATCGTCATCTTGGCCACGCCCCCCTCCTCCTTTCTTCTTAGTGCCCCCATAGCAAGTGGCTTGCTATGGGGGTACTCATGTGAGCTCGATCCCAAGTCTGGCTTTGTGTGTCTATTCAGTGCAGTTTGGTCCCACTCCCCGCTCACTCTTCACAGGCTGTGATTGAAAGCAGCAGGATCCAATGGCTTTCACTGCTGCCTCCATGTCTAGTGAGGAGAGCTAGAGCAGTGCAGCTGCACAGCACTGGATCGGCTCAGATAAGTACTTAGGAGGGCTTGGGGGGGGCAGGGAGTGCTTAACTAGTTCGCACCCTAGGCAATACCAACACTCCCGGGGTGGTGTTAGTCTTGCCTAGGTGACAGGATCACAGAGCAGACTCACTGGACCTACGTTCAGGGACATGGTGCCCATGCCTCCTCCGCCTCCACCCCAGCTGTGCCAGCCTCCTCTGCTTTGCCCTCCTCACCTCCTATGCAGCAACCATGACGGAAGTCCTCCATGACTGCTGCTTTCTCTGCAGTCAGTCAGTAGCCGAGCCCTGTGTATGACCCCTCGTATTCCCCGGCCAGGCTAATGGGGAAGTCAGCGGCCATGGCTGCGCACCCTAGGCAGCAGTTCACCCTAGGCAGCTGCCTAGCTGGAGCACTAGCCCTGCCTATAGGTACAAAAAAAAAACAAACACCACAAACACACACTTTAAGAAAACATTACATTACCATCTTAAAGCTTATATGAGACTAGCCTGTTCCAGAATGGCCATTAACGACCTAAGCCCCAGACCATTTTGAAAAAAAATTGACGTACTTTATTCCGCACAAATAGAGCTTTCTTTTGGGAGGTATTTAATCACCTTTTGCAGTTTTTATTTTTTGCGCTATAAAACAAAAATAGCGACAATTTTGAAAAAAAAAAAAAAAAAACGCATTTCTTTTTTACTATAATAAACATCCCCAAAAAAATATATATAAAAAAAAAGTTATTTTCCTCAGTTTAGGCCGATATGTATTCTACTTTTTTTTTTTTCCAAAAAAAAAATAAAAATATCGAAATAACCGTTTGATTGGTTAGCGCAAAAGTTAGTGTCTATAAAATAGGGGATAGTTTTATGGCATTTTTATTATTTTTTTTTACTAGTAATGGCAGCAATCAGCGATTTTTATCATGACTGCGACATTATGGAGGACACATTAGACATTTTTGGCGCTATTTTGGGACCATTCACATTTATACAGCGATCAGTGTGATTAAAAATGCATTGATTACTGTGTAAAATGTGACTGGCAGTGAAGGAGTTGACCACTAGGGGGCGCTGTAGGTGTTAAGTGTGTCCTAGGGAGTGATTCTAACTGTGGGAGGGTGTGGCTATGTGTGACATGACACTGATCACCGCTCCCGATTACAGGGAGCGGTGGTCAGTGTCCTGTCACTAGGTAGAACTGGGAAGTGCTTGTTTACATCAGCATTTCCCCATTCTTCCTCTCTGTGAGACGATCGCGGGTATCCCCGCGGACATAGAGTCCATGGGACCCGCGATCACACTCACGGAGGTCGCGGCACGCACGCCCGCAAACCGCTTCTTAAAGGGCAATGTACAGGTACGTTAATCTGCCTGTACGTGCCCTTCTGCCGACGTATATCGGCGTGAGCCGGTCGGAAAGCGGTTAAGTAGTAACTTTGTATCCTGTTCTGCTCCTAACCTTCTCCACAAGTTTATTCTTCAGGAAGGAGTTAAAATGTTATAGGCTGATTTATAAAGGATTGGCCAAGAATTTTCTATAATACTTATATATTCTTTAATGTTTCATTTAAAATCAATGATTATGTTTAAACAGCACAGGATGTAGCCTATTTACATTCACTTTTTCCCCGCTTTGTTTACACAGAACGAATGTACATGTACTTTTACTTGGTGAAATGCTATGCAAATTTTAAAAAAACAACCCCTTAAAAAGTGATCAGCACCAAAATAACACACCAAAGACTTGCCATGAGGTTGAAAGGAAATTAGTATTCTAGTAGACATGGTTTATTTTAAATACAGCCAATGCTCCTCTCACCTCCGATCTCCAGCCGGTATTCCTGGATCTCCTCACTGACCGGGTTTGTGATCCTGACCCGGAATCTCCTCTCGGCGTCGTCTCTCTGCACACTGGGGATAATCAGCGTCCTATTGTCATCTATCAGCCGGTATCTTTCAGGGAGAGGCTCCCCGTCCACCTCCCAGGTCACAGCGCTCTCTTCTCCAGAGAAATGGACGCTCACCGCCATCTCCTCACCCAACCAGCCCCCGGTACTGGTTATACTGGAGATGAGAACCGGATCTGGAATCAGGAAAATGACAGATTGTAAACGGTTATTTGTTTTTTCTGTTTAGGGGTAGAAAACTTGAACTGCGCTGTTTATAGAAATACATTTTAAGGCAATACAGGAATATAGGGACAGATTCACAAAGCCATGTGCAGGGAGATGTGCAAAACAGTAGATGAGATCTCATCACCTCACAGCCGCATTATAGCTGCCTTTACATAGGTTCATAATCTCCAAGTTCTTCCCAGACACACAGAATTCTATTCTCTCCCAGGTTTCCCTTCATACATGAATTTCTGATCTGGTGCTGTATCTGAGGTCTGGCATTCTCCTGCTACACAGGGGAGCATGTAGGTCTGAGAACAATGTGAACCCTGGCTTTACAGATCAGACATGGGGTGGTATGGAGAGGGGGGAGGAGTACAGGGGGTCAGACATGGTCACATGGAGAGGAGTACAGGGGGGGGGGTCAGACATGGTCACATGGAGAGGAGTACAGGGGGGGGGGGGGTCAGACATGGTCACATGGAGAGGAGTACAGGGGGTCAGACATAGGGCGGTATGGAGGGGAGTACACGGGGGGGGGGGGTCAGACATGGGGTGGTATGGAGAGGAGTACAGGGGGGGGTCAGACATGGGGTGGTATGGAGAGGAGTACCGGGGGTCAGACATGGAGTGGTATGGAGAGGAGTACCAGGGGTCAGACATGGGGTGGTATGGAGAAGAGTACCGGGGGGTCAGACATGGGGTCATATGGAGAGGAGTACCGGGGGTCAGACATGGGATGGTATGGAGAGGCATACAGGGGGGGGGTCAGACATGGGGGGTTTGGAGGGGAGAGGAGTACAGGGGGTCATACATAGGGGTATGGAGTGGAGAGGAGTACAGGGGGTCAGACATGGGGTCATATGGAGAGGAATACAGGGGGTCAGACATGGGGGGTATGAAGAAGAGTACATGGGGTCAGACATGGGGCGGTATGGAGAGGAGTAGAGGGGGTCAGAAATGGGACAATATGGAGGGGAGAGGAGTACAGGGGGTCAGACATGGGGGGTATGAAGAGGAGTACATGGGGCGGTATGGAGAGGAGTAGAGGGGGTCAGACAAGGGGCGGTATGGAGAGGAGTACAGGGGGTCAGACATGGGGCGGTATGGAGGGGAGTAGAGGGGGTCAGACATGGGGCGGTATGGAGGGGAGAGGAGTACAGGGGGTCAGACATGGGGGGTATGAAGAGGAGTACATGGGGCGGTATGGAGAGGAGTAGAGGGGGTCAGACAAGGGGCGGTATGGAGAGGAGTAGAGGGGGTCAGACATGGGGCGGTATGAAGGGGAGTAGAGGGGGTCAGACATGGGGCGGTATGGAGGGGAGAGGAGTACGGGGGGGTCAGACATGGGATGGTATGGAGAGGAGTACAGGGGGTCAGACATGGGGAGGAGTGGGGGGAGGGAAGGAGGAATGCTTCTGATAATGGGGTATACTAATGAAGCTCAGGCCCCTCTCAGTTTGTCCCATAAAAGCAAATGGGAAATGAATAAGTACAGGGGCGGGACCTGTCTATGCAGATCTGATAGGTCAGTAGAGGTGGAGGGAAGTTAATTCAGCGCCAGACAGAAGGGAGACCGTGTGGTGATGTCACAAGATGGAGGAGCCACCTCCCAGCCAAGGATGTGAGTTTGCTGTTCCAATTAGCTGATTGGTCGTTTGATGAGCGGGGCGGATACAATGTATCAGAGGAGACATGTGCTGCTTGTAGAGTTTATATATGATGTATGGAGGGGGAAGCAGATTGGATACAATGTATGAGATGAAAGGCGGGGCGCTCAGGATGTTCTATTCCTGGAATCCGATGTGAGAGGACCAGGACCCTGGAGAATTCATACACCGGTTCGGCTTCCTCACCTCTGACCGGACTCTTCTACCGCAGGGACCTGCAGTCAGTGGAGGCAGGGCCTTACCTGCCATGAACATTCCATTTTTTTTTAGCTTTTAGGGTCGTAAATTTGGGTGGTATAAAGCCCAAGTCCTACCCCAACACTGGTAAAAAAAATGTGGGACTACTATCCTCTATGGTTCCAGAGATACGGGGCTCTCTGCGCAGCCTGTCAAAGCAGCCAGTTTAAATACAAGTCGGCACACTTTGCTGCAGACCGAGAGGATGAGCTCACAGTGCCTCTCTTCACTTCTTGTCAGAGGCACTGAGCTCAATGGACAGCTTGGAGTCTTGGACCAATGGTAAAGTACCATTGGTCTCAGCTGTCCAATAAAAAAAAGCTGCAGTGGAGGCACACCTCTCACTGCAGTGTCATAGAAGGGGGCGTGTCTAAAAGACAAATACTCCCTTCCAGCCCAACTACAAGGAAAAAAAACATGTATTTATGTGTATAAGATTTACCCACAATCCCATGTTTTTTCTCAAACAGTTGAGAGGGAGAAACAGATTCTGTTGAAAATGTACTGTTATATTCAAGCTAAATCATATTTATATGCTATATACTGTATGTTATAACAGAAGTTATAACTTCCAACTAGTAACTTCACAGTAAATGGATAAATAAATTATGTTATAACATATATAGCATATAAATAGGATTTCAGTAATTTGTCCGTTAAGCCACCTGCTTGAGTACAGATTTAGAAAATAATCATCTCTACACATCTCTCTATCCATCCATTAATCATCTCTACACCCCCCACATCACCCATATATATATCATCTCTACACCCCCACATCCCTCCTATATATCATCTCTACACCCCCCACATCCCCCTATATATCATCTCTACACCCTCCTCATCCCCCCTATATATCATCTCTACACCCTCCACATCCCCCCTATATATCATCTCTACACCCTCCACACCCCCCCTATATATATCATCTCTACACCCCCCACATCTCCCTATATATCATCTCTACACTCCCCACATCCCCCCTATATATCATCTCTACACCCCCCACATCCCTCCTATATATCATCTCTACACCCCCCACATCCCCCTATATATCATCTCTAAACCCCACACACCCCACCCCATATATCATCTCTACACCCTCCACATCTCCCCCCATATATCATCTCTACACCCCCCACATCCCCCCTATATATCATCTCTACACCCCCCACATCCCCCCCTATATATCATCTCTACACTCCCCACATCCCCCCTATATATCATCTCTACACCCCCCACATCCCCCCTATATATCATCTCTACACCCCCACATCCCCCCTATATATCATCTCTACACCCCCCACATCCCCCCCTATATATCATCTCTACACTCCCCACATCCCCCCTATATATCATCTCTACACCCCCCACATCCCCCTATATATCATCTCTACACCCAGAGATCGGTGTTCTGTAGTCCGGGATGTGCTCTCACCCTCATACACAGGAGAAGTGGGCGGGCGGGCTCATGTCTCGGTCGGTCCTCTGCTCTGTGTCCGGGATTCTCTCATCACTCGGGCTGGGAAAGTAGCGGAGCGCTCCTTATATATAGAAGAAGAAGAAGAGGGGCGTGTTGAACCGGGTGAACTCCATAAAGGTGTGATCTAGACAGCCTGAGGAGGCGTGTTCAGCATAAGAGGCGTGTTCAGCCTGAGGAGGCCGTGTTCAGCATAAGAGGAGAGTTCAGCATAAGAGGAGAGTTCAGCCTGATAGAATCCCGGACACCGAGCAGAGGACCGACCGAGACATGAGCCGCCCGCCCACTTCTCCTGTGTATGAGGGTGAGAGCACATCCCGGACTACAGAACACCGATCTCTGGGTGTAGAGATGATATATAGGGGGATGTGGGGGGGTGTAGAGATGATATATAGGGGGGATGTGGGGGGTGTAGAGATGATATATAGGGGGGATGTGGGGGTGTAGAGATGATATATAGGGGAGATGTGGGGGGTGTAGAGATGATATATAGGGGAGATGTGGGGGGTGTAGAGATGATATATATAGGGGGGGGGTGTAGAGATGATATATAGGGGGGATGTGGGGGGTGTAGAGATGATATATAGGGGGGGATGTGGGGGTGTAGAGATGATATATAGGGGGATGTGGGGGGATGTAGAGATGATATATATAGGGGGATGTGGGGGTGTAGAGATGATATATAGGGGGATGTGGGGGGTGTAGAGATGATATATAGGGGGATGTGGGGGGTGTAGAGATGATATATAGGGGGGATGTGGGGGGTGTAGAGATGATATATATAGGGGGGATGTGGGGGTGTAGAGATGATATATATAGGGGGGATGTGGAGGGTGTAGAGATGATATATATAGGGGGGATGTAGAGATGATATATAGGGGGATGTGGGGGGATGTAGAGATGATATATAGGTGGGATGTGGGGTGTAGAGATGATATATATAGGGGGGATGTGGGGGGTGTAGAGATGATATATATAGGGGGGATGTGGGGGGTGTAGAGATGATATATATAGGGGGGATGTAGAGATGATATATATAGGGGAATGTGGGGGGATGTAGAGATGATATATAGGGGGATGTGGGGGGATGTAGAGATGATATATAGGTGGGATGTGGGGTGTAGAGATGATATATAGGGGGGATGTGGGGGGTGTAGAAATGATATATAGGGGGATGTGGAGGGTGTGGAGATGATATATAGGGGGATGTGGAGGGTGTAAAGATGATATATAGGGGGGATGTGGGGGGTGTAGAGATGATATATATAGGGGGGTGTAGAGATGATATATAGGGGGATGTGGAGGGTGTAAAGATGATATATAGGGGGGATGTGTGGGGTGTAGAGATGATATATATAGGGGGATGTGGAGGGTGTAGAGATGATATATAGGGGGATGTGGGGGGTGTAGAGATGATATATATAGGGGGGATGTGGGGGGTGTAGAGATGATATATATATATAGGGGATGTGGGGGGGGTGTAGAGATGATATATATAGGGGGGATGTGGGGAGTGTAGAGATGATATATAGGGGGGGATGTGGGGGGTGTAGAGATGATATAAAGGGGGGATGTGGGGGGTGTAGAGATGAGATATAGGGGGGGATGTGGAGGGTGTAGAGATGATATATAGGGGGATGAGGAGGGTGTAGAGATGATATATAGGGGGGATGTGGGGGTGTAGAGATGATATATAGGGGGATGAGGAGGGTGTAGAGATGATATATAGGGGGATGTGGGGGTGTAGAGATGATATATAGGGGGATGGGGAGGGGTGTAGAGATGATATATAGGGGGATGTGGGAGTGTAGAGATGATATATAGGGGAATGTGGGGGGTGTAGAGATGATATATAGGGGGATGTGGGGGGTGTAGAGATGATATAATATATATATAGGAGGGATGTGGGGGGGTGTAGAGATGATATATAGGGGGGATGTGGGGGGTGTAGAGATGATATATATAGGGGAATGTGGGGGGTGTAGAGATGATATATAGGGGGATGTGGAGGGTGTAGAGATGATATATAGGGGGAGATGTGGGGGGTGTAGAGATGATATATAGGGGGGATGTGGGGGGTGTAGAGATGATATATAATGGGGGGATGTGGGGGGTGTAGAGATGATATATAGGGGGATGTGGGGGGTGTAGAGATGAATATATATAGGGGGGATGTGGGGGGTGTAGAGATGATATATAGGGGGGATGTGGGGGGTTTGTAGAGATGATATAGGGGGGTGTGGGGGGATGTAGAGATGATATATATAGGGGGATGGGGGGTGTAGAGATGAATATATAGGGGGATGTGGAGGGTGTAGAGATGATATATATAGGGGGAGTGTGGGATGTAGAGATGATATATAGGGGGATGTGGGGGGGGATGTAGAGATGATATATAGGGGGATGTGGGGGGATGTAGAGATAATATATAGGTGGGATGTGGGGGGTGTAGAGATGATATATATAGGGGGATGTGGGGGGTGTAGAGATGATATATATAGGGGGATGTGGGGGGTGTAGAGATGATATATATAGGGGATGTGGGGGGTGTAGAGATGATATATAGGGGGATGTGGGGGGATGTAGAGATGATATATAGGTGGATGTGGGGTGTAGAGATGATATATAGGGGGATGTGGGGGGTGTAGAAATGATATATAGGGGGATGTGGGGGGTGTAGAGATGATATATATAGGGGGATGTGGGGGGTGTAGAGATGATATATAGGGGGGATGTGGAGGGTGTGAGATGATATATATAGGGGGGATGTGGGGGGTGTAGAGATGATATATAGGGGGATGTGGAGGGTGTAAAGATGATATATAGGGGGATGTGGGGGTGTGTAGAGATGATATATATGGGGGGATGTGGGGGGTGTAGAGATGATATATAGGGGGATGTGGTGGGTGTAAGATGATATATAAGGGGGGATGTGTGGGGTGTAGAGATGTTATATATATAGGGGATGTGGGGGGGGTGTGAGGATATAATAGGGGGGATGTGGTGTATAGGGGGATGGGGGGGTGTAGGGATGTATAAGGGGGATGGGGGTGTAGAGATGATACTCACGG
>JBBGZY010003621.1:0-52479 GCA_037952925.1 Lithobates clamitans
TTCCCCACCATCCAAGTGGACCCAGAGGGGGAATCTAAAAGTGCCGAGCGCAGCGAGGCCGTGCCCGAAGCGTGGCGAGCGACCCTCTTACAGGCGCCGTGTACAGCTGATTTTCAGCTGTTCCGCTTCGGCTATTTCCGCCGGATTCTACTGCGCATGCGCAGTAGAGGGGGGAACTAATCCGCCGAGCGGAACTTTCTCGGCAGAACACCGGCAGACATCCACAGATCACCACATGCGCCCCCTATAGGCAGATGTGCAGAATCAGGTATATAGAAGTGATTCTGCTATGGGGCAGTCGGGAAGTGGTTAATATCACTTTAAAGAGTTTTAAGGAGTTCTGACCCCCCCCCCCCCCACAGACAAAATTAAAAGTCAGCAGCTACAAATTCGGTACAAATCCTGAAGCTGCTGACTTTTAATATAAGGACACTTCCCTGTCCGGGGATCCCGCCATGTTGGCTCCCCAGCTGATGTTTCCATTGGCTCTCAGGTGTTGCCGCCACCATTGCCTGTAAGGGAAACCCCCAGGGATGCCTTGTGGCTTCACAGCCGATTCCCTACTACACATACGGGAAGCGCGCCTTGCTTTCTGAATGGCCCGCCGGCGGGGGAGGAGGGGGGCCGAACATCAGGTACCTCTCAAAAAACAGGTACTCGCTCCCCCCTGAAAAGGTGCCAAATGTGGCACTGCAAGAGGGGGGGGGGGAGACAGATAAGTGGAGCTTCCACTTTTGGGTGGAACTCTGCTTTAAGCTGGCCATAGATGATAAGATTTGTGGTTGCAGGAAAGAAAATCGCTCAATTCCTAGACATGTGCGTCGTCAATAAATTTGTTTAGTTTTGTTCCGTTTCGTATTAGAATTAATTCGTGTTTCGTAATTAAAGTCCGAAATTCAATTCGGATTCATACGAAATACGAATTTTCGTTAGGTTCGTTAACTTTTCGTAACAATTACGAATGTTCGTTATGATGAATTTATCATTATGAGGGGCTCCCACCATCCCTGTGCTGTGCTGTGCTGACTTCCTGGGGTTTTTAACTTCATCATAACAAATATTCGTAGTTAACGAACCTTCTGTCCGATTCTGTTTTAACGGAATTTGGATCCGAAGCTCGTATACGAAATTAGAATTCGTATGCATAAAAATTCGTATTTCGGATTTGTACTAAACTAACCGCACATGTCTATCAATTCCCTCATCATTGCGTTCATCGTTGATGGTGGAATTTCTCCCGTGGAGCTATTGTGATCTGCTGGCGGGGGATGGTGGTTTTGGGGGTGTGTGGGGGGGGGGGTTCTGGCAGGGAGAACTCACAGGGATTATTGCAATAACCGCTGGCAATAATCACATCCTGAAAATCTGACATGCTGGTTGTATCCGAGTCGATCGATGGATTGACTTGGGTACGTTCAGCCTGCCCATAGATGGTTGGAATCTCGGTCGGTCCCTGCTGAACTGGCCAAATTTTGAGCCTCCTATGGCTGGCTTAACACTCAGCTGCCAGGATATGGGAGGGATCCTCCAGGCTCTCGGCACGCGTCGGGTAAACATTTACTTAGTGAGTCCGGTGACTGCGGGGCGCTCCTCCGGGTGGCGCTCCTCCAGGTGGCGCTTCTCCGGGTGGCGCTCCTCCGGGTGGCGCTTCTCCGGGTGGAGTACAACCAGCTGCCATCCCTGAGTGATGAATGTAGTGAAGGACTTCAATCGTCTGATCTTTATTTGGTTATAATGAAGCCCCAACATTTTTACCAAACTCGGCATCTTTACTGTACACCGGTGCCGGATTAAACTCTGGGGGGGCCCCCGGCAGGTTTCTCTTGTGCACCCCCTAGTGGGATAACATTGTACCAGGTAGTACCAGGTAGCGTGCACATGAGCCATGGCTGCTCTTAGGCTGTATGGGGCCCCGTGGTTTCTATCTCACAGGGCCCCCCCGGCTGAAAGTGAGGACATAGATTTATCAGTCCCTTTCTCTGTAGCTGCACAAATAAATGAATAGGAAGCGCTCTGAGGCTTCCTGCTCATTCACAAACTGCAGCATAGGAAACACTTTGCTTCAGTGATGAATGGACACAGGATTGATTGGGTACCGATCGTTCACTGTGTTTATTCAGGAAAGGAAGGGGCCAGTAAATCACATATTTACCGGCCCCTTCTCTTTATCCTGAAACATCCCCCTTTGCGCCCGCAGCAGCTGCCAGAAGGAGAGGAAAGAAGTCAGAAGCTCTGCAGGGGAAAGGGACACACATGGGGGGGCCGGGCAGCAGATGAAAGGAGCGCATGTCCTAGAACCAATCCCCCTACAGTGCAGCCGGTGGGGGGGGGGAGGAGAAGCTGGTAGCGCTGCAGGGGGAGGCAGAAGAGGATCGTTGTGTGCAATAATACCGTACAGGCGGCTCTCCTGCTCAGTAGTAGGGATGAGCCGAACACCCCCCGGTTCGGTTCGCACCAGAACCCGCGAACGGACCGCAAGTTCGCACGAATGTTAGAACCCCATTGACGTCTATGGGACTCGAACGTTCAAAATCAAAAGTGCTCATTTTAAAGGCTAATTTGCATGGTATTGTCCTAAAAAGGGTTTGGGGACCCGGGTCCTACCCCAGGGGACATGTATCAATGCAAAAAAAACTTTTAAAAACGGCCGTTTTTTCGGGAGCAGTGATTTTAATGATGCTTAAAGTAAAAAAAAAAAAAGTGAAATATTCCTTTAAATATCGTACCTGGGGGGTGTCTATAGTATGCCTGTAAAGTGGCGCATGTTTCCCATGTTTAGAACAGTCCCTGCACCAAATGTCATTTTTAAAGGAAAAAATCTCATTTAAAACTGCTTGCGGGTTTAATGTAATGTCGGATCCTGGCAATATGGATGAAAATCAGTGAGACAAACGGCATGGGTACCCCCCAGTCCATTACCAGGCCCTTTGGGTCTTGTATGGATATTAAGGGGAACCCCGCACCCAAATTAAAATAAGGAAAGGTCCCTATATACTCTGAACAGCAGTATTCAGGCGGTGCAAACAAGACAGGGACTGTAGGTTTGTTGTTAAGTAGAATCTGTTTGTAATTTTGAACATTTTTAACGTGTTTAGCTCCAGCCAAAAAATCTTTTCTAAGCTTTTTGGAAAACATAGGGAAGGGTTATCACCCCTGTGACATTTGTTTTGCGTCTTTCCTCCTCTTCAGAAGATTTCACCTCACTTTTTGTCCCAATGACAAATGTTTTTTGAAAATTTGGGTTTTTTTGTGGAACAAGGATTGGAAAGCATCAGTGGAAAGGAGAAATTGTTTTCCCATATTAACTCTTACAGGAGAGAATTTCCCTTCCTAAGGGGGAGATTTCATCTCACTTCCTGTTGTCTCCTTCCGTTTGCAAGTAGGAGTCGTTTGTAAGTTAGATGTTTGAAAGTAGGGTCCTGCCCTATATACTCAGCAGAAATTTGGGCCTTAGGTGTTGCTGTGGCCAAAACACTGTAAGCCCTCACTAGCAGGAACGGATCTAGCTGAACACTGTGAGCAGGACGCACTGCACTAAATGTAAATAGCAGGAACGGATCTAGCTGAACACTGTGAGCAGGACGAACTGCACTAAATGTAAATAGCAGGAACGGATCTAGCTGAACACTGTGAGCAGGACGCACTGACTGCACTAAATGTAAATAGCAGGAACGGATCTAGCTGAACACTGTGAGCAGGACGAACTGCACTAAATGTAAATAGCAGGAACGGATCTAGCTGAACACTGTGAGCAGGACGCACTGCACTAAATGTAAATAGCAGGAACAGATCTAGCCTAATCTAGCTAACTCAAATCAAATGACACTGTCTGTCTCTCTCTCTATCAGCACACCGGAACACACACTACACAGGGCCGCCGTGCAGGCGGCCTTATATAGTGTGGGGCGTGTACTAAATCCCCTGAGCCATAATTGGCCAAAGCCACCCTGGCTTTGGCCAATTACAGCTCTCTCTACTGACGGCGCTGTGATTGGCCAAGCATGCGGGTCATAGTGCATGCTTGGCCAATCATCAGCCAGCAATGCACTGCGATGCCGCAGTGAATTATGGGCCGTGACGCGCCACACGAATTTGGCGCGAACGGCCCATAACGTTCGCAATTCGACGGACGGTCAAACAGCCGATGTTCGAGTCGAACATGGGTTCGACTCGAACACGAAGCTCATCCCTACTCAGTAGGTGTCTTTTGAACTGCTGGTGTCCGGGCCCAGTACAGGAGGGTCGGTTGTACTGCCTTATCAGCGGCCCCGACGTCGGCAGCTAGACACGGACAGAGGCGGCACCAACATTCTTTACAAACTGACAGCTGAAAGAAGATGATGTTTTATCCTCGGCTCATACGAATGTTTCCGGCTCCGCGTTCAGAACACACCACAGTTGAAATCTGCAGCGGTCTCACTGGTAAGGTAATGACATCCCAAGCGCAGGTCACAAACCATGAGATCCGGTTGTAGTGTCTCCAAAAGTACTTTTGGTGCGAATGGGCTGAAATCACGCTGCGCATTCTTGTGCGGTTTATAGTGTAAAATGGGGCTTCTTAAGCCAAAACATTCCTCACATTAAAGTAAAAAACATTTCATATTTTTCGTCCCCCCCCCCCTTTCCTTGTGTGAAGGGGAATAGAGGGGACAAGAGATCCAGCACTGTGCACATCTGAATCTCTTCTCCTCTCTCTTCCTCTTCACACAGGGACTCGGGCCATTGGCTCCTGCTGCTGGTGATCAAATGCAGAGAGGAAGCAAGGAGCGTGACTCCATAGACACACACAGCTCAGAAGTGAGCACACACTGTGTGCCCCCATAGCAAGCAGCTATCTCTTCCTCACACTGTGTCTGTGAAAGGAAAGAAAAGCCGATAACCAGCAACGCTGACAGGGCACAGCGAGTACATTCTTTACACTAATAATCTGTGCCCTGATTATCAGTGAAGCACATTAGTGCTCAGCAGTGCCCATAAGTGCTTCCTCACCAGTGCCGCCTCATTAGTGCCCATCAGTGCAGCCTTATTAGTGCACATAAGTGCTTCCTCATCAGTGCCTCCTTATCAATGCCCATTAATGCCTCCTCATAAGTGCCCATCAATGCCTCCTCATAAGTGCCTATCAGTGCAGCCTTATCAGTGCCCATCAATGCCTCCTCATCAGTGCCCCCTCATCAGTGCCCATCAATGCCAGCTCATCAGTGCCACCTCATCAGTGCAGCCTTATCAGTGCACATAAGTGCTTCCTCATCAGTGCCTCCTTATCAATGCCCATTAATGCCTCCTCATCAGTGCCCCTCAATGCCTCCTCATCAGTGCCCATCAATGCCTCCTCATCAGTGCAGCCTTATCAGTGCCCATCAATGCCTCCTCATAAGTGCCTATCAGTGCAGCCTTATCAGTGCCCATCAATGCCTCCTCATCAGTGCCCCCTCATCAGCGCCCATCAATGCCGGCTCATCAGTGCCACCTCATCAGTGCAGCCTTATCAGTGCACATAAGTGCTTCCTCTTCAATGCCTGCTCATCAGTGCCCATCAATGCTTCCTCATCAGTGCCACCTCATCAGTGCCCATCAGTGCAGCCTTATCAGTGCACATAAGTGATTCCTCATCAATGTCCACTCATCAGTGCCCATCAATGCCTCCTCATCAGTGCCCATCAATGCCTCCTCATCAGTGCCCATCAATGCCTCCTCATCAGTGCCCATAAGTGCTTCCTCATCAGCACCGTCATTGAAGAAGACAAATTAATTATTTACAAAATGTTATAACAGAAACGAAAAACAATACAGGTTTGTTTTCAAAATTTTCAGTCTTCTTTACTTTATTTAGCAAAAAATAACCCCCCCCCCCCCCCGTGGTGACTACATACCATCAAAAGAAAGCTCTGTGTGAACAAAATGATAAAAATGTCCTATGTGTACAGTGTTACATGACCGCGCAATTGTCATTCAAAGTGTGAGAGCGCTGAAAATCGTCCTGGTCGGGGGGGGGGGGGGGGGTGTCCCCGGTATATAATCACCAATTTGGAGGGGTCTCTACATTTTTGGATCAGATCTCTCAGCAGTAATGCTGCATAGAAACCTAAATATGGAAAAGAACAGAAGTTTTGGGGTTGATTTACTGAAAGTATAACTAAAGGCAAAACTTTTTCTTTTAGTTTTGGATGTAGTGGAGATAGAAAGTCAATGCGCTGGGTGTAAAGGATGGAACTCCGGTCGGGTCATACAGTGGCACCCAAAGGTCAGAGGTCACACTGTAGCAATAATAAATGTCACCCGTCATTAAAAAGGCACTTGGATGTCTGACCATCCCCCACCTGATCAATACCAGAAGTATGTATTATCTGCCCCCCTATGGAAGACATACACAGCCGTCACTCATCTGACCATCACAGGGCGCTACACAAACTGTGTATCGGCAGCCTCTGTAAATTTGTAACTTGCTGATTACAGGAGAAACCGGTTCTTCTTTTCAGATATTTTCCAGTACGGTGGAATTGCCGCTGGTCACATGTTTGCTGACAATCTCTGTGCAAATATAAGAAATCCTGCAAGAAATACTGTGAAATATTTACTTTCCTGCTGACAAACATCTGTCACTGCAGAATCTGAGCTCTATAACAAGAGCACCATCGGCCAAATATCAGAATGCCAGCACCACCTTGTGGCCAAATATCAGAATGCTAGCACCACCTAGTGGCCAAATATCAGAATGCCAGCACCATCTAGTGGCCAAATATCAGAATGCCAGCACCATCTAGTGGCCAAATATCAGAATGCCAGCACCATCTAGTGGCCAAATATCAGAATGCCATCACCATCTAGTGGCCAAATATCAGAATGCCAGCACCATCTAGTGGCCAAATATCAGAATGCCAGCACCACCTAGTGGCCAAATATCAGAATGCCAGCACCATCTAGTGGCCAAATATCAGAATGCCAGCACCATCTAGTGGCCAAATATCAGAATGCCAGCACCATCTAGTGGCCAAATATCAGAATGCCAGCACCACCTAGTGGCCAAATATCAGAATGCCAGCACCACCTAGTGGCCAAATATCAGAATGCCAGCACCACCTAGTGGCCAAATATCAGAATGCCAGCACCACCTAGTGGCCAAATATCAGAATGCCAGCACCACCTAGTGGCCAAATATCAGAATGCCAGCACCACCTAGTGGCCAAATATCAGAATTCCAGCACCATCTAGTGGCCACATATCAGAAAGCCAGCACCATCTAGTGGCCACATATCAGAATGCCAGCACTACCTAGAGGCCAAATATCAGAATGCCAGTATCACTTGAGAGCCAAATATCAATATGGTGACAAAACGCAGAATGAATCAATAAGAATAATTTTTTTAATAATATTAAGCCTTTATCTTGAAAGACAGATTTCCCTCTAGATGCACTTTTTAAGCAGCACTGTGTAATTTTTCCTTTAGTTTTTCTTGCAAATAGCTTCTATTTTTTTTTTTAATTGGACTGATCGTTGTCTCTCACCCAGCGCTTCCCCAAACTATCTCTTTGGTAGAGAATCCTAAGGGCCATGACCTGGTGACAGTCTGCAGCAAAGCATACTGGGACCAGTAGGGTCACCAACCCATCTTAAACTTCAGGAACTCTGGTGAAGTCACAGATTCTGTGCCTCTGCGTCCCCTGCCTGGGGCAACATAACAGTAAGACACAGTCATGCTTTTGGTTAATGGAGAGTGGTTACTAGCAGTTAGAGATACACATCCAATACACAGTAAGACTCCACAACACCTTCCAGTGGGCTTCCTACAACCCATACCCAACGGAGAGAGGCCTTGGACCCACCTGTCTATGGATTTCATTGTGCAGTTACCCAACTTCCAGTGCAACACAGTTATTCTTATGGTGGTTGACCGGTTCTCGAAAATGTCCCATTGTATCCCACTTCTGAGGGGAACTGGCTTCCATTTTTGCTCCGGAGATCTTTCGCTTACATGGACTACCCAAGGTGATTGTCTCGGACTGGGGTAGTCAGTTTGTGTCCCGGTTCTGGCGAGCCTTTTGTGCACAGTTGGGTATTCAGCTTGCTTTCTCCTCTGTGTATCACCCGCAGTCTAATGGGGCCGCAGAACAAGCCAATCAGTCCTTGGAGCAGTTCCTACCTTGCTATATTTCTGACCATCATAACAAGTGGTCAGACCTCTTACCGTGGGCGGAGTTTGCTCACAATAGTGCTTTGAATTCTGCTTCCTGATTGTCACCGTTTATCGCGAACTATGGTTTCCAACCTTCCATGTTGCCTGACTCGTTTGTTCCGCAGAGTATTCCTGCATTAGAGGAGCATCTCCGTGGTCTTCGTTCCACTTGGACACAAGTTCAGGAGGCTTTGCGTCATGCTAATGATAGGTACAGACTCCATGCTGACCGCAGACGCCTGCCTGCGCCTTCCTACCAGGTTGGGGACAGGGTCTGGCTGTCATCTTACAACCTCCGCCTTCGTGTTCCCTCTTGAAGTTTGCACCTCGGTTTATTGGGCCTTTCCGTATTCCCGCAGGATTAATCCAGTGGCTTACCCATTAAACCTTCCTTCTAATATGCGTATCTCAAATGTATTTCATGTCTCCTTATTAAAGCCTTTGGTCTGCAACCGCTTTACCACCTCGGTGCCTCGTCCTCACCATGTACAGGTTGAGAATCATGAGGAGTATGAAGTACAGTCCATTGTTGACTCCCGTAGGTTCCGTGGGCGCATACAGGACCTGGTGCATTGGAAACTGTACGGTCCGGAGGAACGCTCTTGGGTCTCACCCTCAGACGTACATGCCCCTGTTCTCCTCCGTGATTTCCATGGACATTTTCCCCTCAAGCCTGGTGGTCCTCCTGGGGGGGGGGTCAATGAGGGGGTACTGTCAGGGTCGGGCTCAGCCCTTCCTTCTCTGAGCTGGCCGCTCAGCTGTCGGCTAATTGCCAGCTCCATCTCTCCACAGTGACTCACTTATTGATGATATCCTGCTCGTCAGTCCTGCTTACTTAAGCCGTCCAGTGCAGAGGAGCTCTGCCTTCCCTTTGGTCAACATCACAGTGACTTTCTCCAGCGCTCCTGTTAAAGACTTGCTTGGCTGACATTCCTTCTGGCTCCAGATCCTGCTTGCTGTTCCACTACGGTGATTCCTGGCTTCCTGACTATCCGTTCCGGTTACCGAACTTTGGCTATGGTTTGACTATGTTTGTTCTATTTACTTTTATTATTTCAAAAGTGTGATTTAACTGTACTTCTATCTCGGTCTGATTCATGGTTTCTGACACTTTGCAATGCTTTTTCTACACTCTGACAATGATATCTTTAGGGATTTCATCAATATTTTTATCATCATCTATCTAGACAACAGTCCTATTTTCTCTTCCTCGCTGGAGAAACATTGGAATCCCATGCAGGAAGTTATGGGTTGCTTTTATACTGATCGCCTCTATTTAAAACCTTATGCCGTGTACACACGGGCGGACTTTTCGACCGGACTGGTCCGACGGAACGAATCCATCGGACAATCCGACCGTGTGTGGGCTTCATTGGTCTTTCAGCTGACTTTTTCTGTCGAAAATCAGAGGGACTTTAAATTTGGAACATGTTTCAAATCTTTCCGCAGGAACCAGTTCCTATCGAAAAATCCGCTCGTCTGTATGCTAGTCCGACGGACGAAAACCGACGCTAGGGCAGCTATTGGCTACTGGCTATGAACTTCCTTATTTTAGTCCGGTCGTACGTCATCACGTTCAAATCCAACCGACTTCGGTGTGATCGTGTGTAGGCAAGTCCATTCGTTAGAGAGTCTGTTGAAAGTCCATCGGAAAGACCGTCGGACCTTTGATGCCAAAAAGTCCGCCCGTGTGTACACGGCATTAGAAGCACAAGTTTGAAAGGATGACCATCCAGTTCCTGGGGCAGATTATGGATAGGCGGTAGTGTGATGTGAACAGACATTTACATCCAGCCATCCATAGAGCTGTCACGACTCCTCACAATCTGAATGTAAAAAAGAAACTGATGTAAAAAATTTACATCTGTCCCGTTCAGCTCTGATTCAGCAGGGGATCTGCTTACAGACCTTCTGCGGATTGGAGAAGATTCTTTTTAGTGCTGCCAGGTACTCCTGTGCAGAGCTTTAAATGTACCTTATCCTTGCTGACTCAGACTGACCTGACTATTCTTTGCAGTGCTGCCAGCCTAGACCTGACTGTTCTGCTTGCTACCTGGACCCGACTATCCTCTTACCTGCCACCTAGTGGACAACCATTCTGTTCCTGCTATCCCCTTGGTGAAGTGATCCTGAGGTCCACGACCTGGTGACAGTTTGCAGCTTAGTTTACTAGGACCACCAAGGTCTCCAGCCCATCTCCACCTTCAGGAACTCTGGTGAAGAAATACTGTTGCCAAGACCTGCGCCTCATGAGAGCCCCGTCACCTGCCAGGGGGGCACCAGAACACCATCTGTATGACTTCTCATACCAGTAGTCCTGGGCAGGAGCACACATTTACGGGTGGCTATGCAGGGGCTCCAGGAAGACTTCTGCAAGGCAGCATAGCCATCCATAGGAGGAAGTGTAGTGGGCAATATCTTCATGTTGATCTTCGGCAGAATTGAAGGACCTGGGAAAAAAACGGCTGAGCATACGTCTAAGCACACAAGGCTAACAAAATATAAATAATATTTTTAGGGTTTAATAACACTTTAAGGAATCTCAAATCCTATAAAATTTTATTCAGGGAAGAGAGACATTCAGTAAAGCAAGTGGAAGGAATATATTCAGCATAAAATGTTTTGTTTTTCTTGCCTTTATTTGGTAACATGAGCGAGAAAAGCCGTTTTTAGTCAGAGAAAGACAAGTCATCCATGGACATCCCGGCAGCAGCGCCCCCTACTGAGGGAACCTCCAAGTTTATTTTTGTTTTCGGGAAAAAAGGCTTGTCATGGAAGGAGAAGGAAGAACCCTTAAACCAGAAACTAATACTGCCATAGAGAAGATCAATGTGTTCCCATCACATGTCTAAACCCAAACATTTGTTTTGTAGCTCTGGATGGAGTAAAGAAAGGTTTAAGCTTTGCCCAATTGGGGAGATTTCCCTGATATGAAATCTCTACAAAGTGAAATCCCCCCTTAGACAGTTTTACTGGAAAATATCCCCTCATTTCCTGTTCTGGTGACAACTGTAACATTTTAGATTTCCCATCACTTTCTGTCCAACAGGGAAATAGAAAACACGAATCTCCAAAACCCAACGGGAATTCTAACCCTTTCCCAATCCATCCAAAACTAAAGGCAAATGTTGGGGCTACACACAGACTTTTCATGAAAAATTCCAGTGAGCAAAGTATCTAATGGAAGCTGGCATTCTGGTCATGAAGCTCATTTTCACCGGCCTGCAAGTGGCACCTGAGGAATGACTACTTCCATCAGAAGCTTTTCACACACGCATGTGGTTCATAACAGATTCCATTTAAACTGTGACTCTGGTAGCTCCAGAAATCGATAAACTCATGTAGGAGATCTGATCGGTCATTCTGCTTCTCCGTCGATCCTCTGGACTGTACATGAGACCAGGAAAAAAAAGTATCATCAAGCCACACATATCGATCACTGTGACCGAAATCAGTGGGGAGCTCCTGTGCCCCAGGTGGCTACAGTGACCCCTCTTGGCCGATATTCCACCCAGACTAAAACACACCGATAAGTCAATACTGGTGTATTATTGCAGGAAATGTCACATAAAGTTGGTAACACATCATTCCTTGAAGACATTCTCAGCATTCAGAAGGCAACGCCTGCCATCCACCCAAAACAACCATGGAAAACAAACCAGAGTGTGAAACATCCCGATGTGGACACCTCACTAATGGTAATGGGGGAGTCCTGGAGGATATTTTACTGAATGATCAACAATGAAAGAGATCCAACGCGTTTCGGAGGGTCACATACTCCCCCTTCATCCGGGCCTAACTATGACATGACTTCAGTATTGCCTGGACTCAAAGCGATTGGGTGAAATTTATAGTTGAAGAAAGTGTGGAAAAGTGCTGGACCTGTAGGGTTACCTTAATGCAGGGGTCTCCAAACTGCGGCCTGGGGGCCGTGATACAGCCCTTTGCTTGCCTTTATCCAGCCCCTGGGGCAATCCCAGTAGCATTAACAATGGGGCACTGTTTCTACCACTGATAGGGCACTATTCCTCCCACTGACACCAATGACGGGGCACTATTTCTACCACTGATACCAATGATGGGGCATTATTCCTCCCACTGACACCAATGATGGGGCACTATTCCTCCCACTGACACCAATGATGGGGCACTATTCCTCCCACTGACAAGAATGATGGGGCATTATTCCTCCCACTGACACCAATGATGGGGCAATATTCCTCTCACGGACACCAATGAAGGGGCACCATTTCCCTCACTGAAACCAATGATGGGGCACTATTCCTCCCACTGACACCAATGATGGGGCACTATTCCTTCCACTGACACTAACGATGTGGTACTTCTACTCCCACTGACATTAACATTGGGGCATAATTCCTCGCACTGATACCAATGAGGGGGCATAATTCCTGCCACTGACACCAATGATGGGACACTATTCCCCCCACTGACACCAATGATGGGACACTATTCCCCCCACTGACACCAATGATGGGGAACTATTCCCCCCACTAACACCAATGATGGAGCACTATTCCCCCCACTGACACCAATGATGGAGCGCTATTCCCCCCACTGACACCAACGATGGAGCACTATTCCCCCCCACTGACACCAATGATGGGGCACTATTCCCCCCACTGACATCAATGATGGGGCACTATTCCTCCCACTGACACCAATGATGGGGCACTATTCCTTCCACTGACACCATCGATGGGGCAATATTCTTCTCACGGACACTGTGAGAGGAATAGTGCCCCAACATTGGTGTCCGTGAGGGGAATAGTGCCCCATCATTGGTCTCTGTGAGGGGAATAGTGCCCCATCGGATATCTATTGTTACCGACACTTAGACATTTTTTGCCCACTGGACACAGTCCAGCCCATCTAAACCCTGAAGAATAGTAAACTGGCCCTTTGTTTATAAAGTTTGGAGGCCCCTGTATTGAAATAGAAGTTTTGATTGATGCAGCATCTGTTCCCTGCCGGCTCTAAGGCTGAGAAGTGAATGATTAAAGCCTGCTGATCGCTCAGTTCTCCGTGAGCTGGTGCCTGCCAGTTCTGACCCAGCCGTTGTGCCCCCCCCGTACTTACCGGAGCGCTGGGCTGTGGATGGGGCAGAAGTGGCTGGCTCAGGCTCCCAGTGGCTCACTAAGAGGCTGAGCCGGTCCTGGGTGGATCCTGACCATATGGACGTGATCTTTCCCCAGTCTGGACCGGCTCTGGGACATCAGCTGACAGCAGGCTTCAGCCCGCTGTCTGCTGAAAACAGGTCACAGGAGTGCTAAACGGATTGAGTACAGCCAAACGAGCTTTCCCCGTACTTCTCCTTTAATGGTATTGCTATCTTAAAGCTTTGATGTTGGTGTAAACAATCTGATTCCAGGACAGGCGGCTTCTACACCCCAGATGATCTCCATCGTCTTCTTGGCTTGTAGCATAATGTAACAAAAATGGAAACTGAAGCGCCATACCATTGATAGGAGTTCAAATACAACTTTTACACCAATAAAAGTCAGGTGGGAGGGCGACAATCTAGAGAGAAGCCAATATATTTTGAGATCCTAAAATGCCCCATTAATCAGAAAACAATGTGAATGGACTAGAAGTGAACTGGACCTCTTCAGCGTGATTACAAGCACGGGTCTTGGGAGCAGCCGGTTTGGCAGAGGGTGTTTTTGGACCCCCAAAACACGGCGGGTGCTCTCTGGATTGTTCCCCTGACTTTTAGGCCTGGTTCACCCCTATGCAGGTTGCAGTTGGCATATTCCAGGTGCATTTTGCGTTTTTCAATATGATTTTAATCCATTGAAGTCTATGTAACCAAAAAACAGAAAAAAAAATCCCTGGCCCTTTCCATAAAATGCACAGATGTGAATTACATCCATAGGAATCCATGTTAAATGGACTGTTGTGCGTGTCTGCAAAACTAGAAATGCACTAAAAAATGCATAGCTGTGAACCAGGCCTTGCTGGAATACAGTTGTATCTGGACCTCTTAGCAGTGGTGTAGAGCTTCAATTTCCATTTCTGGAGATATTTATAGGTCTGACATGAGGTATTCGCATCAGCAGGTAGTGCAGCAAGAAGCTTCATATCACACATACTAACCTCCCCCCCCCCCCCAATAAGTATAATGTCAATGATGTGACATTATGCTTAAACCCTGATGAAGAGTTAGTATTTTAACCCCACAAAGGCGTTGGTTCTAAACTCTGATAAAGGGGTAGTATGGGAACCCCAGAAAGGCGTTGGTTCTAATCTCTGATGAAGGGGTGGTATGTGAACCCCAGAAAGGCGTTGGTTCCTAACTCTGATGAAAGGGTAGTATCTGAACCCCAGAAAGGTGTTGGTTCTAAACTCTGATGAAGGGTTAGTATGTGAACCCCAGGAAGGCGTTAGTTCCTAACTCTGATGAAGGGGTAGTATGTTAACCCCAGAAAGGCGTTGGTTCCTAACTCTGATGAAGGGGTAGAATATGAACCCCAGAAAGGCGTTGGTTCTAAACTCTGATGAAGGGTTAGTATGTGAACCCAAGAAAGGCGTTGGTTCTAAACTCTGATGAAGGGGTAGTATGTGAACCCCAGAAAGGTGTTGGTTCTAAACTATGATGAAGGGTTAGTATGTGAACCCCAGAAAGGCGTTGGTTCTAATCTCTGATGAAGGGATAGTATGTGAACCCCAGAAAGGCGTTGGTTCCTAACTCTGATGAAGGGGTAGTATATGAACCCCAGAAAGGTGTTGGTTCTAAATTCTGATGAAGGGTTAGTATGTGAACCCCAGGAAGGCATTGGTTCCTAACTCTGATGAAGGGGTAGTATGTGAACCCCAGAAAGGAGTTGGTTCTAAACTCTGAGGAAGGTTTAGTATGTGAACCCCAGAAAGGCGTTGGTTCTAAACTCTGATGAAGGGGTACTATGTGAACCCCAGAAAGGCATTGGTTCTAAACCCTGATGAAGGGGTAGTATGTGAACCCCAGAAAGACATTGGTTCTAAACCCTGATGAAGGGGTAGTATATGAACCCCAGAAAGTCGTTGGTTCCAAACTCTGGTGAAGGGTTAGTATGTGAACCTCAGAAAGGCGTTGGTTCCTAACTGTGATGAAGGGGTAGTATGTGAACCCCAGAAAGACTTTGGTTCCTAACTCTGATGAAAAGGTAGAATATGAACCCCAGAAAGGTGTTGGTTCTAAACTCTGATGAAGGGTTAGTATGTGAACCCCAGGAAGGCATTGGTTCCTAACTCTGATGAAGGGGTAGTATGTGAACCCCAGAAAGGCGTTGGTTCTAAACTCTGATGAAGGTTTAGTATATGAACCCCAGAAAGGCATTGGTTCTAAACTCTGGAAGGGGTAGTATGTGAACCCCAGAAAGGCATTGGTTCTAAACCCTGATGAAGGTGTAGTATGTGAACCCCAGAAAGACATTGGTTCTAAACCCTGATGAAGGGGTAGTATATGAACCCCAGAAAGTCGTTGGTTCCGAACTCTGGTGAAGGGTTAGTATGTGAACCTCAGAAAGGCGTTGCTTCCTAACTCTGATGAAGGGGTAGTATATGAACCCCAGAAAGGTGTTGGTTCTAAACTCTGATGAAGAGTTAGTATGTGAACCCCAGGAAGGCGTTGGTTCCTAACTCTGATGAAGGGGTAGTATGCGAACCCCAGAAAGGCGTTGGTTCCTAACTCTGATGAAGGGGTAGAATATGAACCCCAGAAAGGCGTTGGTTCTAAACTCTGATGAAGGGGTAGCATGTGAACCCCAGAAAGTCGCTGGTTCCTAACTCTGATGAAGGGGTACTATGTAAACCCCAGAAAGGTGCTGGTTCTAAACTCTGATGAAGGGGTAGTATGTGAACCGCAGAAAGGTGTTGGTTCTAAACTCTGATGAAGGGTTAGTATGTGAACCCCAGGAAGGCATTGGTTCCTAACTCTGATGAAGGGGTTATATGTGAACCCCAGAAAGGCGTTGGTTCCTAACTCTGATAAAGGGGTAGAATATGAACCCCAGAAAGGTGTTGGTTCTAAACTCTGATGAAGGGTTAGTATGTGAACCCCAGGAAGGCATTGGTTCCTACCTCTGATGAAGGGTTAGTATGTGAACCCCAGAAAGGCGTTGGTTCTAAACTCTGATGAAGGTTTAGTATGTGAACCCCAGAAAGGCGTTGGTTCCAAACTCTGATGAAGGGGTAGTATGTGAACCCCAGAAAGGCATTGGTTCTAAACCCTGATGAAGGGGTAGTATGTGAACCCCAGAAAGACATTGGTTCTAAACCCTGATGAAGGGGTAGTATGTGAACCCCAGAAAGACACTGGTTCTAAACCCTGATATAGGGGTAGTATATGAACCCCAGAAAGTCATTGGTTCCGAACTCTGGTGAAGGGTTAGTATGTGAACCTCAGAAAGGCGTTGGTTCCTAATTCTGATGAAGGGGTACTATGTAAACCCCAGAAAGGTGCTGGTTCTAAACTCTGATGAAGGGGTAGTATGTGAACCCCAGAAAGTCGCTGGTTCCTAACTCTGATGAAGGGGTACTATGTAAACCCCAGAAAGGTGCTGGTTCTAAACTCTGATGAAGGGGTAGTATGTGAACCCCAGAGAGGCGCTGGTTCTAAACTCTGATGAAGGGGTAGTATGTGAACCCCAGAAAGTCGCTGGTTCCTAACTCTGATGAAGGGGTAGTATGTAAACCCCAGAAAGGTGTTGGTTCTAAACCCTGATGAAGGGGGTAGAATGTGAACCTAAGAAAGGTGTTGGTTTTAAACTCTGATGAAGGGGTAGTATGTGAACCCCAGAAAGGTGTTGGTTCTAAACGCTGATGAAGGAGTAGTATGTGAACCCCAGAAAGGCATTGGTTCTAAACCCTGATGAAGGGGTAGTATGTGAACCCCAGAAAGGCATTGGTTCTAAACCCTGATGAAGGGGTAGTATATGAACCTCAGAAAGTCGTTGGTTCATAACTCTGGTGAAGGGTTAGTATGTGAACCTCAGAAAGGCGTTGGTTCCTAACTCTGATGAAGGGATAGTATATGAACCCCAGAAAGGCATTGGTTCTAAACTCTGATGAAGGGTTAGTATGTGAATCTCAGAAAGGCGTTGGTTTTAAACTCTGATGAAGGGGTAGTATGTGAACCCAAGAAGTTCATTGATTATAAACTCTGATGAAGGGGTAGTATGTGAACCCCAGAAAGTCGCTGGTTCCTAACTCTGAAGGGGTAATATGTGAACCCCAGAAAGGTGCTGGTTCTACACTCTGATGAAGGGGTAGTATGTGAACCCCAGGAAGGCGTTGGTTCCTAACTCTGATGAAGGGGTAGTATGTTAACCCCAGAAAGGCGTTGGTTCCTAACTCTGATGAAGGGGTAGAATATGAACCCCAGAAAGGCGTTGGTTCCGAACTCTGGTGAAGGGTTAGTATGTGAACCTCAGAAAGGCGTTGCTTCCTAACTCTGATGAAGGGGTAGTATATGAACCCCAGAAAGGTGTTGGTTCTAAACTCTGATGAAGAGTTAGTATGTGAACCCCAGGAAGGCGTTGGTTCCTAACTCTGATGAAGGGGTAGTATGCGAACCCCAGAAAGGCGTTGGTTCCTAACTCTGATGAAGGGGTAGAATATGAACCCCAGAAAGGCGTTGGTTCTAAACTCTGATGAAGGGGTAGCATGTGAACCCCAGAAAGTCGCTGGTTCCTAACTCTGATGAAGGGGTACTATGTAAACCCCAGAAAGGTGCTGGTTCTAAACTCTGATGAAGGGGTAGTATGTGAACCGCAGAAAGGTGTTGGTTCTAAACTCTGATGAAGGGTTAGTATGTGAACCCCAGGAAGGCATTGGTTCCTAACTCTGATGAAGGGGTAATATGTGAACCCCAGAAAGGCGTTGGTTCCTAACTCTGATAAAGGGGTAGAATATGAACCCCAGAAAGGTGTTGGTTCTAAACTCTGATGAAGGGTTAGTATGTGAACCCCAGGAAGGCATTGGTTCCTACCTCTGATGAAGGGTTAGTATGTGAACCCCAGAAAGGCGTTGGTTCTAAACTCTGATGAAGGTTTAGTATGTGAACCCCAGAAAGGCGTTGGTTCCAAACTCTGATGAAGGGGTAGTATGTGAACCCCAGAAAGGCATTGGTTCTAAACCCTGATGAAGGGGTAGTATGTGAACCCCAGAAAGACATTGGTTCTAAACCCTGATGAAGGGGTAGTATGTGAACCCCAGAAAGACACTGGTTCTAAACCCTGATGAAGGGGTAGTATATGAACCCCAGAAAGTCGTTGGTTCCGAACTCTGGTGAAGGGTTAGTATGTGAACCTCAGAAAGGCGTTGGTTCCTAATTCTGATGAAGGGGTACTATGTAAACCCCAGAAAGGTGCTGGTTCTAAACTCTGATGAAGGGGTAGTATGTGAACCCCAGAAAGTCGCTGGTTCCTAACTCTGATGAAGGGGTACTATGTAAACCCCAGAAAGGTGCTGGTTCTAAACTCTGATGAAGGGGTAGTATGTGAACCCCAGAGAGGCGCTGGTTCTAAACTCTGATGAAGGGGTAGTATGTGAACCCCAGAAAGTCGCTGGTTCCTAACTCTGATGAAGGGGTAGTATGTAAACCCCAGAAAGGTGTTGGTTCTAAACCCTGATGAAGGGGGTAGAATGTGAACCTAAGAAAGGTGTTGGTTTTAAACTCTGATGAAGGGGTAGTATGTGAACCCCAGAAAGGTGTTGGTTCTAAACGCTGATGAAGGAGTAGTATGTGAACCCCAGAAAGGCATTGGTTCTAAACCCTGATGAAGGGGTAGTATGTGAACCCCAGAAAGGCATTGGTTCTAAACCCTGATGAAGGGGTAGTATATGAACCTCAGAAAGTCGTTGGTTCATAACTCTGGTGAAGGGTTAGTATGTGAACCTCAGAAAGGCGTTGGTTCCTAACTCTGATGAAGGGATAGTATATGAACCCCAGAAAGGCATTGGTTCTAAACTCTGATGAAGGGTTAGTATGTGAATCTCAGAAAGGCGTTGGTTTTAAACTCTGATGAAGGGGTAGTATGTGAACCCAAGAAGTTCATTGGTTATAAACTCTGATGAAGGGGTAGTATGTGAACCCCAGAAAGTCGCTGGTTCCTAACTCTGAAGGGGTAGTATGTGAACCCCAGAAAGGTGTTGGTTCTAAACCCTGATGAAGGGGTAATATGTGAACCCCAGAAAGGCATTGGTTCTAAACCCTGATGAAGGGGTATTATGTGAACCCCAGAAAGTCGTTGGTTCCTAACTCTGGTGAAGGAGTAGTATGTGAACCCAAGAAGGGCGTTGGTTTTAAAATCTGATGAAGGGATAGTATGTGAACCCCCGAAAGGCATTGGTTCCTAACTTTGATGAAGGGGTAGTATGTGAACCCCAGGGAAACATTGGTTCTAAACCCTGATGAAGGGGGTAGTATGTGAACCCCTGGAGAAGGCATTGGTTCCTAACTCTGATGAAAGGGTAGTATGTGAAACCCAGAAAGGTGTTGGTTCTAAACCCTGATGAAGGGGTAGTATGTGAACCCCTAGAAAGGCGTTGGCTTCTAACTCTGATGAAGGGGTAGTATGTGAACCCCAGAAAAGCGTTGGTTCCTAACTCTGATGAAGAGGTAGTATGTGAACCCCAGAAAGGCATTGGTTCTAAACCCTGATGAAAGGGTAGTATGTGAAGCCCAGAAAGTTGCTGGTTCCTAACCCTGATGAAAGGGTAGTATGTGAACCCCAGAAAGTCGCTGGTTCCTAACTCTGATGAAGGGGTAGTGTGTGAACCCCAGAAAAGCATTGGTTCTAAACCCTGAAGGGGTAGTATGTGAACCCCAGAAAAGCGTTGGTTCCTAACTCTGATTAAGGGGTAGTATGTGAACCACAGAAAAGCGTTGGTTCCTAACTCCGATGAAGGGGTAGTATGTGAACCCCAGGGAGGCGCTGGTTCCTAACTCTGATGAAGGGGTAGTATGTGAACCCCAGGGTGGCGTTGGTTCCTAACTCTGATGAAGGGGTAGTATGTGAACCCCAGGGTGGCGTTGGTTCTAAACCCTGATAAAGGGGTATGTGAACCCCAGGGAGGCGTTGGTTCTAAACCCTGATGAAGGGGTAGTATGTGAACCCCAGAAAGGCGTTGGTTCCTAACTCTGATGAAGGGGTAGTATGTGAACCCCAGAAAGGTGCTGGCTCTTTTACAATATTTAATAAAATATCTCTCTAGCAGAAGAAATTGGTCGAGGAAGGAACCTATAACCTTGAGATTAAGATTCCTTCTGACTCTATTAACATTGGTGGAATGTCTTTGGTCGATTTGTCGATTTCACACACCTGGAACTCTTTCAAGACTCCCTCCACTGTTTTGGTAGTGCTTTCATCACATGGGTGTAACCTCTTATGCCCTGTACACACGACCAGTTTTGCCGTCGCAATAAACTCTGAAACTTTTTTACAAAGGCGTTCCGACGGAATTCCGCTCAAGCTGTCTTGCATACACATGGTCACACCAAATTCCGACCGTCCAGAATGCTGTGACGTACAACGGGACTAGACAACGGAAGTTCAATAGCCAGTAGCGAATAGCTTCCGTCTTGCTTCAGAGCATGCGTCGTTTTTGGTGCGTCGGAACAGCATACAGACAATCGTTTTTTCCAATAGTAATTTGTTAAGTCGGAAAAATATAGAACGTGTTCTAAGTCCATTGGAATTTTCGACGGAAAAAGTCAGATGGGGCATACACACGGTCGGAATATACGATGAAAAGCTCCCATCAGACTCTTTCTGTCGGAAATTCCGCTCGTGTGTACGCGGCATTAGAATGAATTCAGCTTAGTAAAGGAGACTGTCGTCTATATATCTGGACATTAATAATAGGAGATCTAGCCCCTTTTATGCATCTAAATCTCAGTGTGAAGACAGAGCAAGAGCTCAGACAGACATCAAGACAGACAAACAGGACCTAGAAATGAAACAATAATAAAGAACCGACAACTTGAATATATTTTAAAAAGAGGCAGATTAAAATACAGCATCAAAAGATGACAACGAGAAAAGAAAATGCTTTGCTTAACTAAAAACAAAATAAGAACACGGCAATAGGGGCAGATAGAGGGAATCGTATGTCCAACATAAATCGATAAATATGCATTGGCGCAACTCAAAGGACCCGAGCAACATTTATTACCACATCAAGCCGAGCAAAGTGCAAGTTTGAAACTGATGCTTTACAGAAGGACTCCTATTGGTTTTCCTGCCTTCCTCGTAATGAAGAAGTGCTGAAACACACTCCATGGCCTGACGCTTGAACAAGTTTGTGCCTGTGCCCACCCCATTTTACTACATCATGGCACCCGGCTGCTAGATTTGTGCTTGGAATGCAAAGTAGTTACTCAAAAAGCTTTACCGAGGCAAACAGAGAAAACATGCCACCTGCTGGCCTGGAACTGACGCATTTCACCCCTACATGGTCTTAAGCCAGCCATAGACAGTCCGAAGCTTGGCCGGTTCAACCAGGTCCGGCCGAAATTTGAAACATCCAAGGGCAGGCTGATTGTACCCAAGTCAATCCATCGATCGACTTGGGTAAAACCAGTATGTCATATTTTTCATGTAACTATTGCCAGTGGCTACATACGTGAGAAATAATCACTGTGTTCTCCCTGCAGACACGGATCCCCCTCCCCACCGGGAGAACACAGTAGTTCAACAGCATTGATTCCCCTATCAACTCTGACTGTGTTAATGGGAGAATCAAGCGATTTTCTTTCAAATCGCACCATCTATGGCCAGCTTTGACTCTGATAAGGCCCCAAAAAAGGGCAAATCCTATCAGTAGAAATCAACAGGTGGAGTGTTTAGTTGTTTCAATAAAGCTTTTTTAGGAAGTGCGGTGAGCGGCTCACTACTTTGCATTACACATATATATTGGGGAGGAGGCAAGGCCCAGAGAAGGATCATCACCTCCGGCTGGGCATCATGGCTGCAATGGGATGGGGTTGTTGCAGCCAGCATGGAAGTCAAGCTCTAATTCCTGGTTTAGACCTGACGTCCAAATAGTTTATTTTTGAATTGGAACTAAAGTTGAAATTAAAACTGCAGGAAGCTTTTTTTTACTGGTAGAGACTCTGGGGTTGATTTACTAAACCTGGAGAATGCTAAACCTAGTGCAGCTCTGCATAGAAACCAATCAGCTTCCAGTTTTTTTTGTCAAAGCTTCATTGAACAAGCTGAGATTAGAAGCTGATTGGCTACCATGAACAGCTGCACCAGATTCTGAGAGCTCCAGTTTACGCACAGTGTAGTGTACATTCTTGGCATGATACAGATGGAGCCAGTGTAATGCAACCTTAAGGTGCATGTACGGGAGTTCCATCATCAATGGCCTCCCAAAGGCTGAATATGCCGGTGCAGAAGAAGATGGCGGTGACAGAACAGTGGCAGTGTGTGTGGTCCTCTCAATGTTGAAGGAGGGTATACTAAAGGGTAAGTGCCACAATGCGCAGGTATGTTGTCTATTATGGCAACAGGTTCTTTGTCCCAGGTAAGGTTTAGTTCCCAATACTCTACCAGCAAATGATTGTTAAAGATAAATGACCCCATAATTAGAAAGAGCCATGCTTTTTTAGTAAGCTGTGAAGAGCACTGAAGGCCGTTTACAATTCTGTAACCAGATTCTAATTTCCAGAAGTCAGCAGTAAAGGGCAACAGGGGTTATTGATGCGGTATATATTGATCTACTCTGAAGGATACAATGTTACACAGGATGTTTGGTGATGATAAAATGTCCACAGCACAAATATCTTCTGCCGTGATACGGTACTGGTAGTTCTGTGTGGCAATACAAAGACCCGTCCCCCTTGAACTACCGACACGCAGTCAACCACCCCTGGACCATTTTTTACTTTTGGTTACTGGCAATCGTCCTTTTGGCATTTCACACGGATAGAAAAGCAAATGGCGGGAAATCCCCCCCAACTGGCCACTGATGGGTAGAGGTCACAATTCACTCCTGATGACCATCCAGCTGATGTCTATTTTAACCAGGGCAACTCCTATTCCAGCGTACACACTCGGTTAGTTTATCATTACGGGGACATTGTCACTCCGTCAATCTGCCTGAGTTTTATTTTGGTGGGATGCTGCTGATCAGTTGGTGCTCCTGAGTTTTATTGTTGCTGGGATAATGCTATTCTATTGGTGTGTCTGTTTTATAATCGCTGGGAAAGTACCACTTGGTTCATGCATCTGAGTCCTATCGTTGCCAGGACAAGTTTAATCCTTGCCAGGACATTGCCATTGGTGTGTCTGAGCTTTATATTTGTGGGGACAATGGCGCTCGGTTTATGTATTTAAGTTCTATCATTGCTTAGACATTGTGGTTCAGTTGTGTCGGAGTTTGATCATTGTGGGGACTTGTATCACATGGTTGGTGCACCTGGGTTTTATCTTTGCAGGGACTTTGCCATTTGATTGGTGTGTTTGAGTTTTATCACTGTGGGGACGCCTCGGTTTAAGTTCTAGCATTGCTGCCTCAATAGGTGTTTTTGAGTTTTATGCCAAATACCTACTGAGGCATAGCAACCCAAGGGCATGACAATGCCCTTGGGTTGATATCTGAGTATTATCATTTTGGGGACATTGCTGCTTGGCTGCCAAGCCTAAGTTTAATCCTTGCTGGGACATTGTCATTCGATTGGTGTTGTGAGTTATCATTGTAGGGACATTTCCGCTTGATTTCATCATTGTGGGAACACCGACACTCTGCTTATGTGTCTATCATTGCTTGAACATTGCAGTTTGATTGGTGCATCAGTTTTATCGTTACGGGGACATTGCTGCCTCGGATGGTGTTTTTTTTCATTGTGAGGATAATGACACTTGGTTGATGCGTCCGAGTCCTACCACTGCAGACATTGCTGCTTGGTTACAAAGCCTAAGTTTTATCACTGTTGGGGCACCGCGGCTCAGTTGGTGCACCTGAGTTTTATCACTACCGCTTGGCTGATGTGTCTGAGTCTTATCATTGCCGGGACATTGCTGCTCGATTGCCAAACCTACGTTCTATCATTGCCAGGACATCGCTGCTTGATTGCCAAGCTTAAGTTCTATCATTGCCAGGACATTGAGTTTTGACTACCAAGCCTACGTTCTATCATCGCCAGGAAATCGCTACTTGATTGCCAAACTTAAGTTCTATCATTGCCGGGACCCTGAGGTGTGATTACCAAGCCTACGTTCTATCATTGCCGGGACATTGTGGTTTGATTACCAAGCCTAAGTTCTATCATTGCCGGGACATCGCTGCTTGATTGCAAAGCTTAAATTCTAATACTGCGGGGACAGTGAGATTTAATTACCAAGCCCGAGCCTGAGTTCTATCATTCTCGGGACATTGCGGTTTGATTACCAAGCCTAAGTTCTATCATTGCCAGGACATTCCGGTTTGATTATCAAACCTAAGTTCGATCATTGCCGGGACATTGAGGCTTGGTTGGCAAAACTACAGTCTATCAGTGGCAGGATAATGTTGCTCAATTGATACGAGTCATTGGTGGGATAATGTCATTCGGGTGATGAGTCTGAGTCATTAGTGGGATGACGTCACTCGAGTGATGTGTGAGTCATTGGCAGGATGACGTCGCTCGAGTGATGTGTGAGCCATTGGCGGGATGATGTCACTCAGGTGATGACTGAGTCATTGGTGGGATAATGTCATTCGGGTGATGAGTCTGAGTCATTAGTGGGATGACGTCACTCGAGTGATGTGTGTCATTGGCGGGATGATGTCACTCGGGTGATGTGTGAGTCATTGGCGGGACAATGCCACTCGGTTGGTGCGCCTGAGTTTGCCACGCCCAGAAGTCGCTCGGTACCAATAAAGGACGTGTGTATAAAATATAGTTAGAATCGCTACTTTTCTATAAATATTTACTTAAAAAGCCCAGATTATAAATACAATTCATTCTTACATTTTAAGAAACTGCTGGTCAGTTCATAAAAAAAAAAAAAGTTCAGGACATTTTCAGGGATAAACATTTTCCAGGGACAAATCTATAAAGCTCAGGACTGTCTCTGGTAATCAGTTGGAAACTATCAGGCTTTGCCGACGCGGAAGGAAGGAGCCATTTTTACATGTGGCGACATTATACAGGGAAGGGGGAGGGGTTCAGAAAATCATATTCCATTTACAATACAAAATAAGTGCTAGGTTTGGATTTACTAAGTGCTGATTGCGGGACTCCAAATGCAGAGAGCGGGAGATTCTGAAATGTCTGGGACAGATAAGGTGGGGGGGGGGGGTATATACACAGTGCATGATGCTTAGATTTGAGCACAAACTTTCTATACCTGCTCCTTTCCATACTGTTGGTTCAATGCAATGCGTCCATTTCTAGCACAGGGCCAACAGCAAGGCTGCCGGGAGACAAGTGCAGAGCCTGGACACCTGTCTACCTTCAGACAGTACTAAGTCACAGCATGCTCTGCCAGCCAGTGGTTTGCTTTAACAATATCTGGGGGTGGGCATTATTCTAGAACAGCCTTTCTGAACCAGGGTTCCCTCAGAGGCTGCTAGGGGTTTTTGAGTGGTGGCAGACTGATCTCCCACCAGATGGTACTGCATACTGTAGTTCTAGTGCTGGTGACACTTGGAAAAGTCATTGACATGGGACCGGTGAAGCCTCTCAACTCTCAAAGAGTAACCACTGACACCAATGGTTTTTTTTAGCTATCTGTATGGGGGGAGGGCATTCTCCCCACTGACCCCCCAATATAACGGGAACAGTCTTCCCTTTGACCCCCCAATATAAGGGGAAGTCTTCCCACTGACCCCCAACGTAAGGGGAACAGTCTTTCCACTGACCCCCCCAGATAAGGGGAACAGTCTTCCCACTGGACCCCCAATATAAGGGGAAAAGTCTTCCCACTGGCCCCCCAATATAACCGGAACAGTCATCCCACTGACCCCCTAATATAAGGGGAACAGTCTTCCCACTGGCCCCCCATATAACTGGAACAGTCTCCCCACTGACCCCCCAATATAATGGGAGCAGTCTTCCCTTTGACCTCCCCAATATAAGGGGAAGTGTCTTCCCCCTGACCCCTAAATATAAGGGGAACAGTCTTCCCATTGACCAACCAATGTAATGGGAACATTCTTCCCACTAACCCTTCAATGAAAGGGGAACAGTCTTCCCACTGACCCCCCAATGTAAGGGGAACAGTCTTCCCACTAACCCCTCAATGAAAGGGGAACAGTCTTCCCACTGACCCCCCAATGTAAGGGGAACAGTCTTTCCACTGACCCCTCAATGTAAGGGGAACAGTCTTCCCACTGACCACCCAATCTAAGGGGAACGGTCTTCCCACTGGTCCCCCATTATAAGGGGAACGGTCTTTCCACTAACCCCCCCCAATGTAAGGAGAACAGTCTTCCCACTGACCCCCCAATGTAAGAGGAACAGTCTTCCCACAGGTCCCCCAATATAAGGGGAACAGTATTCCCACTGACCCCCCAATATAAGGGGAACAGTCTTTCCACTGACCCCCAAATATAAGTGGAACAGTCTTCCCACTGACCCTCCCCCCACAATGTAAGAGGAACGTTCTTCCCTCTGACCTCCCCAATGTAAGAGGAACGGTCTTCCCACTGACCACCTAATGTAAGGGGAACGGTCTTCCCACAGGTCCCCCAATATAAAGGGAACAGTATTCCCACTGACCCCCCAATATAAGGGGAACAGTCTTTCCACTGACCCTCCCCCCACAATGTAAGGGGAACGGTCTTCCCACTGACCACCTAATGTAGGGGGAACGGTCTTGCCACTGGCCCCCCAATATAAGGGGAACAGTCATTCCACTGACCCACCAATATAAGGGGAACAGTTCCCCAATATAAGGGAGCGGTCTTTCCACTGACCCCCCAATATAAGATGAACAGTCTTCCCACTGCCCCCCCCCCCCCTCAATGTAGGGAAACAGTCTTCCCACTGACTCCCCAATGTAAAGGAAGAGTCTTCCCCGATCCCCAATATAACAGGGCATTCTTTCTACTGATACCGAACGAAAAGAGGCAAATCTCCCTCTGGCCACAAAGGGAAGCGTGCCTTTCTCTCACTGGTGGCCAATAACAGGGGGACCTTCTTCCATTGACCACAGATGAAAGGGACCCCGAGGCCTGAAAATTTCATCCAGGGTAAAAAGGTTAAGAAAGACTGTTTAGAGGATCACTCCCAATGGGCTAATGTATATAGGTTTCTGATAAGTGTACAAACCCTGCCCGGGGCACCCAGTCACAATTCTCCTTTCATCTTTCCACAGCAGATCCGAAAATGAAAAGGGAAATTCTGATTGGCAGCTCTGGGTGTTAACATTTCTTCGCAGCAATGGGCAATACCGGTACCATTTAGGGGACGGTCAATTCACCACTAAATGGGGGGGAACCAATTATAAGTGTGTGTTTCCACCGGAAATAATACACAGGGATCTGAAAAGCTTTCATTCTGCTGGAGATTTGACCCAACTCAGGAGATTTGTACAGCCAGCCTTGTGCACTTCTCAGACACCTCTAGACGAGTCCCGCACATTGTTGGGTAAAGTGCATTTAAAAGCAAAAACCACCGAAGGGGAATACAATGGGCTCACCAAATTAAAGTACAATGAGCCTGCCAAAAAGAAATACACTGGGCCCACCCAAAGAAGAGTACACACTGGGCCCACTCTGTGACCACCAAAGGTGAGTACACTGGGCCCACCCAAAGGGGAGTACAATCAGCCTGCCAAAAAAGGTATATAATGGGCCCACCAAAGAGGAGTACAATGAGCCTGTCAAAGAGGAGTACACTGGGCCCATCCAAAGACAAGTACACTAGGACCACTTAGTGACCACCAAGTACACTGGGCTCACCAAGGGGTAATACAATGGGCCAACCAAACAGGAGTACAATGAGTATGCGAAAGGGGGGTACACTGGGCCTACCCAAAGATGAGTACCCTGGGCTCACTCTGTGACCACCAAATAGGTCCAGCAATGGGGTAAATACACTGGGCCCACCCAAAGATGAGTACACTCTGTGACCCCCAAAGGGGAGCACACTGGGCCAACAGAAGGAAGTAGACAGGGCCCTCCAAAGGGGAGTACAATGGGCTCATCATAGAGGAGTAAATTGGGCCCTCTCAGTGACAGCCTATGTGGAGTAGACTGGGCCCACCCAAGGAGGGTAGACTGGGCCCTCTCTGTGACTGCCCAAGGGGTGCAGATTGGGCTCTCTCTGTGACTGCCCAAGGGGTGCAGATTGGGCCCTCTCTGTGACTGCCCAAGGGAGGGGGGATAGACTGGGCCCACTCTCTAAGTGCTTAAGGGGGGTAGCCTGGGCCCTCTCTGTGACTGTCCAAGGGGGGTACAATGGGCCCTCTCCGAAACTGCAAAAGGGGAATAGACTGGGCCTACCAAAGGGAAGTACATTGGGCCAACTCTGTGACCTCCAAAGAAGGGTAAGACTGGGCCCTCTCAGTGACTCTGGATCTCTCTCCTAAAAGTGCTAAAAGGACAAATTTAAAATATTTTTTCAGTTGTGGGGTAAAAGATTAATGACATACAACCTTAACAAACCCCAGAACTTCCCAAATAATTTCATATAAAAGTGGAGAATCATAAAAATAATCTCTAAGTGCTACAATAAAAAAACGCCGGGTAACAGATAAGGAGCTACAATTTAGATGGAACTTTTTCCTGTAAAAATCTAAACCCAAAAAAGCACCTCCGCCATGTAGTGAAGCAGCGAGGGTCATTCACTCCAGATGCACCACGCTGTAATTTCAGAGAACCCCAACGCAGAGTTGTAATGATAAAATTGGAGTCACATCTAATCCGGGTCCAGCGGCTGGCTATAGATGGCCGTGAGAAGCAGCGACCCCTCTGATATCACATGTGCAGCTTTGAATCTGGGTTTCCAATTTTTGGAAAAAGTCCTTTAAGGGTTCTTTAACTGACATGTCTGCCAGAAGGCTTATTATCTGCACCAACCCCACTCCCCACCCCCGCGTGGAAGTGACTAAAAACCTCCAGTGTTACAACTGGAAACGAAAGCTTTTTCTATGGCAGGTGGCAGAAGAATACTCTACAGGAGTTTGCGTTGGGTTGAGCTGGGTTGAGATGGGATGGGTTGAAATGGGTTGGGTGAAGTTGGGTTGGGTTAAAATGAGTTGGGTTAAAATGGGATGGGTTGGGTTAAGAGGAGATGGGATGGGTTGAGTTGGGTTGGTTTCAGCTGGGTTGGTTTGAGCTGGGTTGGATAGGTTTGGTTTTGGTTGGATAGGTTTGGGTTGGGTTGGGTTGGGTTGAGATGGGTTGGATTGAGAGGAGATGGGATCGGATGGGTTGGGTTGAGATGGGTTGGGTAGGGTTAAGATGGGCTGGGTGGAGGGAGGGGGGCAAGCTATTTAATAAACAATTCCTGACGCCCCCCCAATTACGCAGGTTCATTTTAAAAACATGAAAGGTCACACAGCTTCATAGGATGACTAGAGGACATGCTCTGTACCAGAATTAACATAAAAACCCTTAAAAACACATACAAATCCCGCTACATATAGATATGTATGGTGTGTGTGGGCGCTGCTGCGCCGGGAGCGTCGAATTACCAGATGCACAGACCGACAAGTGCCTAAAATCCATTGGAGGACGAATGAACAAAATATAAATTGATAGAGCTGCTGATAAGTGCTTTTTTCCTCTCACCATGTGAGAATCTGCTTATTACTGAGTCATACAGTGCTAAGGCCCAGCGCAGACTGCCATTAGGAGTGCGTTTATCTCCGCACCGCGCCCGCGTATCAACCACGCAAAATGTCTCTCCTGTGGACTCAGGAAATTGTGTTCAGGAAGTTCCCCCCGCAGATCTCAGGAACCTCCACATGGTGCTGTACAAGCTCAGCAATACAATATGGAGGTCGGCCATTGCCTTTAATAAGAACGGGGGGGCTGAGGCAGGTCTATACATTCTCACAGGCCTGAGACGGACCCCCACCTGCACTGGCAGTACTTCTGCCATTGCCGTAGGTAAGTGCTACAGTATGTTCAGGCACCTGTGGAGACCATGGCTTCTACAGTGTCAGTATACCACCACCACCCTAAAGACATAGGTAACGTACCCCCAATGACAGTATGCACATGGCTGAACGTCTGCAGAGCATTGCACCAACAGTGAAGGCCTTGGTACAACAGCTCTGCAGATCTCTCTACCGGATAAGGCCAGAGTCCTGTCATTTCATGTATATGGATGGAGGGAACGGGGGTTGTTTGGGTGCCACCTAGGGCCCCGTCCCTCTTCATCAGTCTTGAATGAGCCCCACTCTTCTACCATGACAATAAAAAAAACAGAAGGACTGCGGAGCGGACCCTTTTTTTATCCAGGGCCACAATATCAAACAGGTCTCTTTAAAGTGCCATAGAGAATTTGTTACCTTTTCAGGTTAAAAAAAAAAAAAAAGAAAGCTTCACCGGTGGCCCCAAAAGGGTTAAAACAGCAGCCTGAACACAGCAAAGCCAAAATACAGCCCCCACCTCCCCCCACAACAAGCGACTACCAGTGTACCAGACTGAGGGGCACACCCCAGTCCTAGTATTCCAGTCTGGGGAAGCACTCCGCTCCCAGCGCACACAATACTGACACCTGCAATCCAGTTTCCTTGCAGAGGTGAAGAAGCGGGGGGCATTACATAGGCGCTGGGAGTGGGGGGGCAGACTGCTGTTTTAACACGCCAGCTTCCTGTTAAGGTTTAGCAATGTGCAACATTCCCCCCTTCTGGATACAAAAGGGGCTTCAACTGAAAGCATTAACCAAAGGTCTGGCTAGTGGCCGGGTCGGGGGTTGAAGCCAAGGGGGTCCTGCTCTCGCTTACATTCACCAGGGGGAATTCTGAGAAGTCGGTGCCGGCCGCGGGCTGCCGCAGGTTCACCTGTCCATTGGCGTGGCTGAACTGGGGCGATATCCCGGGGGGGCGGCTGCCGTGGTACTGCGCTCTGAACGGCTGCTCGAACGCGGCCAGCTGGTAGGTCTGGTGGACAGTCTGCTGCGTCTCGGGCTTCTTCTGAGCCGTCACTTGATCGATGAAATCCTGCGCCGATGACGAAGGTGTGGGGGAGGCGTGGCTTCCATCGTCCGCTGGAAAGCTGAAGGTGCTTTGGGCGTCGGTCACTATTAGTCCGAAGTGAGATTTGTCGGGCGACACCCTCAGCGGGGTGGTCATGCTTGCCCGGTATGTGGTGATGGGCAGCGTGGTGTAGACGTGTTTGTCCAGCGCGGGGAAGGCTGCCGTACCGGAGAGAGCCTGGCTATCGGTGACGAAGTTAAGGCTCGTATTGTTCAGATAGGCGTCGTTTTGGCTGGTCCGTTCTAAAGCCTGCTGCAGAAACTTTGAATACTCTTGCAGCATGCTGGCCTTGTCAGACTGCGAGACCTGGGCGGTGGCAACAAGGTTCTCCGGCTGGCTGGTCTCCCCCGAGGAGTTGATGGAGATGCTGGACGTGACTTCGGTATCTCCTACGCTGAAGGCGATCTCATGCTGCCCGTTGGCTTTGTGCGAATAATGATCCAACAGCGTCTGCAGCACTTCGTCCGGAATCACGCTTTTCTCGTGGTTGGCCTTAATGTCCACGTTCAGCGCCTGAGCGTCTATGAGGGCGGCCGCGTTGCTCTCGTCCATGACGCTGGCCACGGCCGCCTGGGTGGCTGACGGCTGAGAGGCCATAGTGCCCACGTTCAGGGCGTACTCGCGGCTGCTGCTGTTGCTGGTCGCGGCAAGCAGGTAGCGCTTCTTCTTGGAGAACTGCATGGCCTCTTCGTAGCTGACGCTGCTGTTGGACGGTTTGGCGTTCCCCTCCTGCATCGGATCGCCGTGGTCCATGTCCGAGTTGCTACCAGAGTCCAGCAGGGCCTGTTTGTCCACCAGTTCAAAGGTATACTTGGCCACTTTGCCATCGTCGAAAGCGTTGAGCGCCGCCATGGCCTGGCTTTGCTCGAGCGCTTGGCTCTGCTCCAACGCTTGGCTCTGCTCCAAAGCCTGGCTCTGCTCCAGCGCGTGTTTGATGCTCTTTTTGGTGCTCACTTTCTTAATCAGCAGTTTCGGGGGGCTGATGACGGCGGACACGTCTTCCTGGAGGTGCAGGTCGCTGACGGAAGGATGAGGCATTTCCATGGAGTACTCCGACACCATGTACTCGTCTTTCACTTTGGTACTGTTGGGGTACAGGGGCAGGAACTCCGCCTTATCCTTCTTCTGCTCCGCCTTTTCCAGGGTGCCCTCCTTATCGCTCAGCCCCAGCAGCTTCATCTTGTCCGTCCTCTGCTTCTTCTTCTGTAACGCTCCTTCTTTGGCCAGAGCAGAGAAGATGTCGCCGTCCGGGGACAACAGGCTGGACTTGCTGGCGCTTTTACTCACTTTGCGCTCCCGGTTCTCGTGGCACATGCGCTTGTGCTTCAGGACCCGGTCCGTCCGGGAGAAATACTGGTGGGGAAAAAACAAAGAAAATATTTACTGTAAGTTATCGGTGCTCTTCACGTAAAGCAAATCTTCAGCTCAATTCAACTGCTTCCCAATTCTGACACTTCTCACATAATTGTAAAAATCATCATTTTGCTAGAAAATTACATAGAGCCCCCAAATCATTATACATATATATATATATATATATATATATATATATATATATATATATAAACATAAATATATATCATCTATTAGAGCTGCATGATTAATCGTTAAAGACTCGAAATCGCGGTTCTAGCCCCCTCCCAATCTTAAAACAGCATTTCCCCGATTCTATGTAACAAGTGCAGAGAGTTCTCTGCTCACTTCTGACAGCTGACAAAAGATAAATAAAAAAAATCCAGGCAGCCTACCAAGTTTATCTCAACATTGGAGATAACTATAAACAAAGTAACATTTTGTTCTTAGATCAAAGGAATGAACTTCAGTCTGGTAATGAGGTCAGTTTAATTATTTAAACCTTTTTCTGACACTTGTTGCTTACAAGTAAATATTGTTTGGCTAGAAATATACTCTGACCCCCAAACATTATATATATATACACATATATATATATATATATATATATATATATATATAAAATTTTAGCAGAGACCCTAGAGAATAAAATGGCGGTTGTTGCAATATTTTATGGCACACTGTATTTGTTATTTGTGCAGCGGTCTTTGAAACAGAATTAATTTTTTTTAAATACACTTTAATGAATTTAAAAAAACGAAACAGTTAGCCCAATTTTTTTTGTATAATGTGAAAGATGATGTTACGGCTGTGAGAATGTAGGGATCAGGAGTGTATTATAATCAGAATGCAGGGATCAGGAGTGCATTACGCACAGAATGCAGGGATCAGGAGTGCATTACGCACAGAATGCAGGGATCAGGAGTGCATTACGCTCAGAATGCAGGGTTCAGGAGTGCATTACGCTCAGAATGCAGGGTTCAGGAGTGCATTACGCACAGAATGCAGGGATCAGGAGTGCATTACGCTCAGAATGCAGGGTTCAGGAGTGCATTACGCTCAGAATGAAGGGATCAGGAGTGTTTTTTGCTCAGAATGCAGGGATCAGGAGTGCGTTACGCTCAGAATGCAGGGATCAGGAGTGCATTACGCACAGAATGCAGGGATCAGGAGTGCGTTACGCTCAGAATGCAGGGATCAGGAGTACATTACGCTCAGAATGAAGGGATCAGGAGTGTTTTTTGCTCAGAATGCAGGGATCAGGAGTGCGTTACGCTCAGAATGCAGGGATCAGGAGTGCATTACGCACAGAATGCAGGGATCAGGAGTGCGTTACGCTCAGAATGCAGGGATCAGGAGTACATTACGCTCAGAATGCAGGGATCAGGAGTGCATTACGCTCAGAATTCAGGGATCAGGAGTGCATTACGCTCAGAATGCAGGGATCAGGAGTGCATTACGCACAGAATGCAGGGATCAGGAGTGCATTACGCTCAGAATGCAGGGATCAGGAGTGCATTACGCTCAGAATGCAGGGATCAGGAGTGTATTTTGCTCAGAATGCAGGGATCAGGAGTGCATTACGCACAGAATGCAGGGATCAGGAGTGCATTACGCTCAGAATGCAGGGTTCAGGAGTGCATTACGCTCAGAATGAAGGGATCAGGAGTGTTTTTTGCTCAGAATGCAGGGATCAGGAGTGCGTTACGCTCAGAATGCAGGGATCAGGAGTGCATTACGCACAGAATGCAGGGATCAGGAGTGCGTTACGCTCAGAATGCAGGGATCAGGAGTACATTACGCTCAGAATGAAGGGATCAGGAGTGTTTTTTGCTCAGAATGCAGGGATCAGGAGTGCGTTACGCTCAGAATGCAGGGATCAGGAGTGCATTACGCACAGAATGCAGGGATCAGGAGTGCGTTACGCTCAGAATGCAGGGATCAGGAGTACATTACGCTCAGAATGCAGGGATCAGGAGTGCATTACGCTCAGAATTCAGGGATCAGGAGTGCATTACGCTCAGAATGCAGGGATCAGGAGTGCATTACGCACAGAATGCAGGGATCAGGAGTGCATTACGCTCAGAATGCAGGGATCAGGAGTGTTTTTTGCTCAGAATGCAGGGATCAGGAGTGCATTACGCACAGAATGCAGGGTTCAGGAGTGCATTACGCTCAGAATGCAGGGATCAGGAGTGCATTACGCTCAGAATGCAGGGATCAGGAGTGCATTACGCTGAGAATGCAGGGATCAGAAGTGCATTACGCACAGAATGCAGGGATCAGGAGTGCATTACGCACAGAATGCAGGGATCAGGAGTGCATTACGCACAGAATGCAGGGTTCAGGAGTGCATTACGCACAGAATGCAGGGTTCAGGAGTGCATTACGCTCAGAATGCAGGGATCAGGAGTGCATTACGCTCAGAATGCAGGGATCAGGAGTGCATTACGCTGAGAATGCAGGGATCAGAAGTGTTTTTTGCTCAGAATGCAGGGATCAGGAGTGCGTTACGCTCAGAATGCAGGGATCAGGAGTGCATTACGCACAGAATGCAGGGATCAGGAGTGCATTACGCACAGAATGCAGGGATCAGGAGTGCATTACGCTCAGAATGCAGGGATCAGGAGTGCGTTACGCTCAGAATGCAGGGATCAGGAGTACATTATGCTCAGAATGCAGGGATCAGGAGTGCATTACGCTCAGAATGCAGGGATCAGGAGTGCATTACGCTCAGAATGCAGGGATCAGGAGTGCATTACGCACAGAATGCAGGGATCAGGAGTGCATTACGCTCAGAATGCAGGGATCAGGAGTGTTTTTTGCTCAGAATGCAGGGATCAGGAGTGCATTACGCTCAGAATGCAGGGATCAGGAGTGCATTATGCTCAGAATGCAGGGATCAGGAGTGCATTACGCACAGAATGCAGGGATCAGGAGTGCATTACGCACAGAATGCAGGGATCAGGAGTGCATTACGCTCAGAATGCAGGGATCAGGAGTGTTTTTTGCTCAGAATGCAGGGATCAGGAGTGCATTACGCTCAGAATGCAGGGATCAGGAGTGCATTACGCTCAGAATGCAGGGATCAGGAGTGCATTACGCACAGAATGCAGGGTTCAGGAGTGCATTACGCTCAGAATGCAGGGATCAGGAGTGCATTACGCTCAGAATGCAGGGATCAGGAGTGCATTACGCTGAGAATGCAGGGATCAGAAGTGCATTACGCACAGAATGCAGGGATCAGGAGTGCATTACGCACAGAATGCAGGGATCAGGAGTGCATTACGCTCAGAATGCAGGGATCAGGAGTGCATTACGCTCAGAATGCAGGGATCAGGAGTGCATTACGCTCAGAATGCAGGGATCAGGAGTGTTTTTTGCTCAGAATGCAGGGATCAGGAGTGTTTTTTGCTCAGAATGCAGGGATCTGGAGTGTATTTTGCTCAGAATGCAGGGATCAGGAGTGCATTACGCTCAGAATGCAGGGATCAGGAGTGCATTACGCTCAGAATGCAGGGATCAGGAGTGCGTTACGCTCAGAATGCAGGGATCAGGAGTGCGTTACGCTCAGAATGCAGGGATCAGGAGTGCGTTACGCTCAGAATGCAGGGATCAGGAGTGTTTTTTGCTCAGAATGCAGGGATCAGGAGTGTTTTTTGCTCAGAATGCAGGGATCTGGAGTGTATTTTGCTCAGAATGCAGGGATCAGGAGTGACTGGGAGGCAGCACAGTTTTGGACAGGGGGCGGGAGCAGGAGCTGGCAGAGTGACTTTTCATATTAACAAGCTGGTAATTGGTTGCTTAGGACCTAGCAACCAATCACCTATGGGTTAATTTGGCCAGCTCCTCCCCTCCGCCCTGAGCTGTGCTGCCTCTCACTCTCCGCTGTTCACAGATGACAGCGGCGGAAGAGGCTGGAGCAGAGAGAGGAGGACCGAAGACACGGTGGAGCAGGCTGGGGGCAGGGAGGGAGAAAGGAGAGGCAGCTAGCAGTAGCGGGGGTTGGCGGCGCAGACCTGTTCCTGGTCTACCTGTCACCTACCTACGGTCGACAGGTAGCCCGGGATCAACGGATTACCGACCCCGAGACTAAACTATGTGAAAATATCCAGACCTGGAACCTTCCTTTAACTGCTTGCGGACCGCCCACCGCTTATTTACTGCGGCGGGGTAGGCCAGCTGCCCGAAACAACGTACCTCGGGGTCTGCGGTGCACGTGCACGCCCCGCTGGCGACCCACTCCCGCTGTGGTAGAACAGCGCATCTGGCGCTGGGACCCATCGATCGTTGGGGGGGGGGGTAAAACCTTCCGGGGCTGAAGTGGTTAAGAAACTGAATGTTCTTTCCGATTTGAATTCAGATGCATCATCATAAGAGAACAATATTATTCTCCTGATTGCCCTCATGTGTTCCCTAGAATTGCCCTTTAATGATCGTCCAAACTCTCGTTGAATAATAGGACCCCCCCCCTGTAGACAGGTAATAATAGGACCTCCCCCTGTAGACAGGTAATAATAGGACCCCCTGTAGACAGGTAATAATAGGAACCCCCCCTGTAGACAGGTAATAATAGGACCCCCCCCTGTAGACAGGTAATAATAGGACCCCCCCCTGTAGACAGGTAATAATAGGACCCCCCTGTAGACAGGTAATAATAGGACCCCCCCTGTAGACAGGTAATAATAGGACCCCCCTGTAGACAGGTAATAATAGGACCCCCCCCTGTAGACAGGTAATAATAGGACCCCCCCCCCTGTAGACAGGTGATAATAGGACCCCCCCCCCCTGTAGACAGGTAATAATAGGACCCCCCTGTAGACAGGTAATAATAGGACCCCCCTGTAGACAGGTAATAATAGGACCCCCCCTGTAGACAGGTAATAATAGGACCCCCCCCCCCCGTAGACAGGTAATAATAGGACCCCCCCCTGTAGACAGGTAATAATGGGACCCCCCCCCCCCTGTAGACAGGTAATAATAGGACCCCCTGTAGACAGGTAATAGGAACCCCTGTAGACAGGTAATAATAGGACCCCACCCCCCCTCCCGTAGACAGATAATAATAGGACCCCCCTATAGACAGGTAATAATAGGACCCCCCGTAGACAGGTAATAATAGGACCCTTCTGTAGACAGGTAATAATAGGACCCCCCCCCCCCTGTAGACAGGTAATAATGGGACCCCCCTGTAGACAGGTAATAATAGGACCCCCTGTACACAGGTAATAATAGGACCCCCTGTAGACAGGTAATAATAGGACCCCCCTGTAGACAGGTAATAATAGGACCCCCCCCCCCCCGTAGACAGGTAATAATAGGACCCCCTGTAGGCAGGTAATAATAGGACCCCCCTGTAGACAGGTAATAATAGGACCCCCCTGTAGACAGGTAATAATAGGACCCCCTGTAAACAGGTAATAATAGGACCCTTCTGTAGACAGGTAATAATAGGACCCCCCCTGTAGACAGGTAATAATAGGACCCCCCCTGTAGACAGGTAATAATAGGACCCCCCTGTAGACAGGTAATAATAGGACCACCCTGTAGACAGGTAATAATAGGACCCCCCTGTAGACAGGTAATAATAGGACCCCCCTGTAGACAGGTAGTAATAGGACCCCCCCTGTAGACAGGTAATAATAGGACCCTCCCCCCGTAGACAGGTAATAATAGGACCCCCCCCCCCCGTAGATAGGTAATAATAGGACCCCCCTGTAGACAGGTAATAATAGGACCCTCCCCCCGTAGACAGGTAATAATAGGACCCCCCCCCCTGTAGACAGGTAATAATAGGACCCCCCCCCCGTAGACAGGTAATAATAGGACCCCCCCCCCCTGTAGACAGGTAATAATAGGACCCCCCCTGTAGACAGGTAATAATAGGACCCCCTGTAGACAGGTAATAATAGGACCCCCTGAAGACAGGTAATAATAGGACCCCCCTGTAGACAGGTAATAATAGGACCCCCCCCCCCATGTAGACAGGTAATAATAGGACCCCCCTGTAGACAGGTGATAATAGGACCCCCTGTAGACAGGTAATAATAGGACCCCCCTGTAGACAGGTAATAATAGGACCCACCCTGTAGACAGGTAATAATAGGACCCCCCCCCTGTAGACAGGTAATAATAGGACCCCCCCCCTGTAGACAGGTAATAATAGGACCCCCCCCCTGTAGACAGGTAATAATAGGACCCCCCTGTAGACAGGTAATAATAGAACCCCCCCCCCCCCCCCCCCGTAGACAGGTAATAATGGGACCCCCCCTGTAGACAGGTAATAATAGGACCCCCCCCCCCCCGTAGACAGGTAATAATAGGATCCCCCTGTAGACAGGTAATAATAGGACCCCCCCCCCGTAGACAGGTAATAATAGGATCCCCCTGTAGACAGGTAATAGGACCCCCCCCCCTGTAGACAGGTAATAATAGGACCCCCCCCTGTAGACAGGTAATAATAGGACCCCCCCCCCTGTAGACAGGTAATAATAGGACCCCCCTGTAGACAGGTAATAATAGAACCCCCCCCCCCCGTAGACAGGTAATAATGGGACCCCCCCTGTAGACAGGTAATAATAGGACCCCCCCCCCCCCGTAGACAGGTAATAATAGGATCCCCCTGTAGACAGGTAATAATAGGACCCCCCCCCGTAGACAGGTAATAATAGGATCCCCCTGTAGACAGGTAATAGGAACCCCCCCCCTGTAGACAGGTAATAATAGGACCCTTCTGTAGACAGGTAATAATAGGACCCCCCCCTATAGACAGGTAATAATAGGACCCCCTGTAGGCAGTTAATATTAGGACCCCCCCCTGTAGACAGGTAATAATAGGACCCCCTGTAGACAGGTAATAATAGGACCCCCCCTGTAGACAGGTAATAATAGGACCCCCTGTAGACAGGTAATAACAGGACCCCCCCTGTAGACAGGTAATAATAGGACCCCCTGTAGACAGGTAATAATAGGACCCCCCCTGTAGACAGGTAATAATAGGATCCCCTGTAGACAGGTAATAATAGGACCCCCCCTGTAGACAGGTAATAATAGGACCCCCTGTAGACAGGTAATAATAGGACCCCCCTGTAGACAGGTAATAATAGGACCCCCTGTAGACAGGTAATAATAGGACCCCCTGTAGACAGGTAATAATAGGATCCCCTGTAGACAGGTAATAATAGGACCCCCCCTGTAGACAGGTAATAATAGGACCCCCTGTAGACAGGTAATAATAGGACCCCCTGTAGACAGGTAATAATAGGACCCCCCCTGTAGACAGGTAATAATAGGACCCCCTGTAGACAGGTAATAATAGGACCCCCCCTGTAGACAGGTAATAATAGGACCCCCCCCCCCTGTAGACAGGTAATAATAGGACCCCCCCCCCCCCGTAGACAGGTAATAATAGGACCCCCCCCGTAGACAGGTAATAATAGGACCCCCCTGTAGACGGGTAATAATAGGACCCCCCCTGTAGACAGGTAATAATAGGACCCCCCCTGTAGACAGGTAATAATAGGACCCCCCTGTAGACAGGTAATAATAGGACCCCCCTGTAGACAGGTAGTGGACAGGTGAGAGCGCAGGCTCTTGTAGGGTGAACACACCTGTAGGCAGTACTCGCACTGGTAGGGTTTCTCTCCGCTGTGCGTTCTCTTGTGTCTCTCCATGTGATATTTCTGGATGAATCTCATTCCGCACTCATCGCAGTGGAAAGGCTTCTCTCCTGGGAAGAGATAATTCTATTATATGAAGATTCCGGAACACGAAGAACGACAGACGGATCACCGGCCTCACCGCTCACCTGTGTGGATCTTCTCGTGTCGCTGCAGCAGATACTTCTGGATGAAACGCATGTCACACTGAGCGCACTGGAAGGGCTTCTCACCTGGAGGATAAAAACTAAAGGTCAACTCCGCCCACACACATACATACCGTACAGGTCAACTCCGCCCACACACATACCGTACAGGTCAACTCCGCCCACACACATACATACCGTACAGGTCAACTCCGCCCACACATACATACCGTACAGGTCAACTCCGCCCACACACACATACCGTACAGGTCAACTCCGCCCACACACACATACTGGTCAACTCCGCCTGCACACATACCATACAGGTCAACTCCGCCCACACACATACCGTACAGGTCAACTCCGCCCACACACACATACTGGTCAACTCCGCCCACACACATACCATACAGGTCAACTCCGCCCACACACATACCGTACAGGTCAACTCCACCTACACACATACCGTACAGGTCAACTCCGCCCACACACACATACTGGTCAACTCCGCCCACACACATACCGTACAGGTCAACTCCGCCCACACACACAAACTGGTCAACTCCACCTACACACATACCGTACAGGTCAACTCCGCCCACACACACATACAGGTCAACTCCGCCCACACACATACCGTACAGGTCAACTCCACCTACACACATACCGTACAGGTCAACTCCGCCCACACACACATATACCGTACAGGTCAACTCCGCCCACACACATACCGTACAGGTCAACTCCGCCCACGCACACACCGTACAGGTCAACTCCGCCCACACACACACATACTGGTCAACTCCGCCCCCACACACATACCGTACAGGTCAACTCCACCCACACACATACCGTACAGGTCAACTCCGCCCACACACATATCGTACAGGTCAACTCCACCCATACACACATACCGTACAGGTCAACTCCACCCACACACATACCGTACAGGTCAACTCCGCCCACACACCTACCGTACAGGTCAACTCCACCCACACACATACCGTACAGGTCAACTCCGCCCACACACACACATACCGTACAGGTCAACTCCGCCCACACACACACATACCGTACAGGTCAACTCCGCCCACACACACATACTGTACAGGTCAACTCCGCCCACACACATACCGTACAGGTCAACTCCACCCACACACACATACCGTACAGTTCAACTCCGCCCACACACACATATACCGTACAGGTCAACTCCACCCACACACACATACTGTACAGGTCAACTCCGCCCACACACATACCGTACAGGTCAACTCCGCCCATACACATACCGTACAGGTCAACTCCACCCACACACACATACCGTACAGGTCAACTCCACCCACACACATACCGTACAGGTCAACTCCGCCCACACACATACCGTACAGGTCAACTCCGCCCACACACATACCATACAGGTCAACTCCACCCACACACATACCGTACAGGTCAACTCCGCCCACACACATACCGTACAGGTCAACTCCGCCCCCACACATATACCGTACAGGTCAACTCCGCCCACACACACATACCGTACAGGTCAACTTCGCCCACACATACCGTACAGGTCAACTCCACCCACACACACACATACCCTACAGGTCAACTCCGCCCACACACACACATACCGTACAGGTCAACTCCGCCCACACACACACATACCGTACAGGTCAACTCCGCCCACACACACACATACCGTACAGGTCAACTCCACCCACACACACACATACCGTACAGGTCAACTCCACCCACACACACACATACCGTACAGGTCAACTCCGCCCACACACATACTGTACAGGTCAACTCCGCCCACACACATACCATACAGGTCAACTCCACCCACACACATACCGTACAGGTCAACTCCGCCCACACACACATACCGTACAGGTCAACTCCGCCCCCACGCACATACCGTACAGGTCAACTCCGCCCACACACATACCATACAGGTCAACTCCACCCACACACATACTGTACAGGTCAACTCCGCCCACACACATACCATACAGGTCAACTCCACCCACACACATACCGTACAGGTCAACTCTGCCCACACACATACCGTACAGGTCAACTCCACCCACACACATACCGTACAGGTCAACTCCGCCCCCACACATATACCGTACAGGTCAACTCCGCCCACACACACATACCGTACAGGTCAACTCCGCCCACACACACATACCGTACAGGTCAACTCCGCCCACACACACATACCGTACAGGTCAACTCCGCCCACACACACATACCGTACAGGTCAACTCCGCCCACACACACATACCGTACAGGTCAACTCCGCCCACACACACATACCGTACAGGTCAACTCCGCCCACACACACATACCGTACAGGTCAACTCCGCCCACACACACATACCGTACAGGTCAACTCCGCCCACACACACATACCGTACAGGTCAACTTCGCCCACACACACATACCGTAAAGGTCAACTCCGCCCACACACATACCGTACAGGTCAACTCCGCCCACACACACATACCGTACAGGTCAACTCCACCCACACACATACCGTACAGGTCAACTCCACCCACACACCGTACAGGTCAACTCCGCCCACACACACATACCGTACAGGTCAACTTCGCCCACACACACATACCGTAAAGGTCAACTCCGCCCACACACATACCGTACAGGTCAACTCCACCCACACACACATACCGTACAGGTCAACTCCGCCCACACACACATACCGTACAGGTCAACTCCGCCCACACACACATACCGTAAAGGTCAACTCCGCCCACACACATACCGTACAGGTCAACTCCGCCCATACACACATACCGTACAGGTCAACTCCACCTACACACACACATACCGTACAGGTCAACTCCGCCCACACACACATACCATACAGGTCAACTCCGCCCACACACACATACCATACAGGTCAACTCCGCCCCCACACATACATACTAGAACAAGCTTTATTCCCAAAGACAGCAACACTTTCCTCCATGTAACCTCTGTGGCCGACATCTGTCTGTGTGTTGAGAGTCGCCCTACACCAGGTGAAAGCTGAAATCCGGCTTATAGTGGGTGTGGTTACTAAGTTAAGTGCTAGGCTGACTCGGGTAGAACGTACAAGAGGGAGGACATGGCGGTGATGTCACCAGTACCCCAAAGAGAAAACGGCGGGAGAGCAACATAAGAGGAACTCCGGGCTCTACAGGACAATGGAATATTCTATAAATCAGCTCCAAGTTCCTGTTCTTAGCTGTGTGCCTGGAGTTTCCTTCTAACCAGTTAATGACACTGAGCATACTACACCACCTGAAACATTGTTTATAAACACTGATCAGACGGGGGTATAGAGAGATACAAAGTAAACTTTGTTTATAAACATTGATCAGACGGTATAGAGAGATACAAAGTAACATTGTTTATAAACATTGATCAGATGGGGTATAGAGAGATACAAAGTAACTTTGTTTATAAACATTGATCATTAATAAATGTTCTAAACATTTCCTTCTTCATCCAAACCTACAATAAACCTATCTGCACATTACCGGGAGGGGAGGAGCACATTACTGGGAGGGGAGGAGCACATTACTGGGAGGGGAGGTGCACATTACTGGGAGGAGAGGTGCACATTACTGGGAGGGGAGGAGCACATTACTGGGAGGGGAGGGGAGGTGCACATTACTGGGAGGGGAGGTGCACATTACTGGGAGGAGAGGTGCACATTACTGGGAGGGGAGGTGCACATTACTGGGAGGGGAGGTGCACATTACTGGGAGGGGAGGTGCACATTACTGGGAGGGGAGGTGCACATTACTGGGAGGGGAGGTGCACATTACTGGGAGGGGAGATGCACATTACTGGGAGGGAAGGAGCACATTACTGGGAGGGGAGGTGCACATTACTGGGGAGGGGAGGTGCACATTACTGGGAGGGGAGGTGCACATTACTGGGAGGGGAGGTGCACATTACTGGGAGGGGAGGAGCACATTACTGGGAGGAGAGGTGCACATTACCGGGGAGGAGAGGTGCACATTACCAGGAGGGGAGGTGCACATTACTGGGAGGGGAGGAGCACATTACTGGGAGGGGAGGTGCACATTACTGGGAGGGGGAGGTGCACATTACTGGGAGGGGAGGTGCACATTACTGGGAGGGGAGGTGCACATTACTGGGAGGAGAGGTGCACATTACTGGGAGGAGAGGTGCACATTACTGGGAGGAGTGGTGCACATTACTGGGAGGAGAGGTGCACATTACTGGGAGGGGAGGTGCACATTACTGGGAGGGAAGGTGCACATTACTGGGGAGGGGAGGAGGTGCACATTACTGGGAGGAGAGTGCACATTACTGGGAGGGAGGTGCACATTACTGGGAGGGGAGGTGCACATTACTGGGAGGGGAGGTGCACATTACTGGGAGGGGAGGTGCACATTACTGGGAGGGGAGGTGCACATTACTGGGAGGGGAGGTGCACATTACTGGGAGGGGAGGAGCACATTACTGGGAGGGGAGGTGCACATTACTGGGAGGGGAGATGCACATTACCGGGAGGGGAGGTGCACATTACTGGGAGGGAGGTGCACATTACTGGGAGGGGAGGTGCACATTACTGGGAGGGGAGGGGCACATTACTGGGAGGGAGGTGCACATTACTGGGAGGGGAGGGGCACATTACTGGGGGGGAGCACATTACTGGGAGGAGTGGTGCACATTACTGGGAGGGGAGGGGCACATTACTGGGGGGGAGCACATTACTGGGAGGAGAGGTGCACATTACTGGGAGGAGAGGGGCACATTACTGGGAGGAGAGGTGCACCATTACTGGGAGGGGAGGTGCACATTACTGGGAGGAGAGGTGCACATTACTGGGAGGAGAGGTGCACATTACTGGGAGGAGAGGTGCACATTACTGGGAGGAGAGGTGCACATTACTGGGAGGGAAGGTGCACATTACTGGGAGGGAGGTGTACATTACTGGGAGGGGAGGGGAGGTGCACATTACTGGGAGGGGAGGTGCACATTACTGGGAGGGGAGGGGAGGTGCACATTACTGGGAGGGGAGGTGCACATTACCGGGAGGAGAGGTGCACATTACTGGGAGGGGAGGTGCACATTACTGGGAGGGAAGGTGCACATTACTGGGAGGGGAGGTGTACATTACTGGGAGGGGGAGGAGGTGCACATTACTGGGAGGGGAGGTGCACATTACCGGGAGGGGGGGTGCACATTACTGGGAGGGGAGGTGCACATTACTGGGAGGGGAGGTGCACATTACTGGGAGGAGAGGTGCACATTACTGGGAGGAGAGGTGCACATTACTGGGGAGGGGGAGGGGGCACATTACTGGGAGGGGAGGGGCACATTACTGGGAGGGGAGGTGCACATTACTGGGAGGGGAGGAGCACATTACTGGGAGGGAGGTGCACATTACTGGGAAGGGGAGGTGCACATTACCGGAAGGGGAGGAGCACATTACTGGGAGGGGAGGTGCACATTACTGGGAGGAGAGGTGCACATTACTGGGAGGGGAGGTGCACATTACTGGGAGGAGAGGTGCACATTACTGGGAGGGGAGGTGCACATTACTGGGAGGAGAGGAGCACATTACTGGGAGGGGAGGTGCACATTACTGGGAGGAGAGGTGCACATTACTGGGAGGGGAGGTGCACATTACTGGGAGGAGAGGTGCACATTACTGGGAGGGGAGGTGCACATTACTGGGAGGGGAGGTGCACATTACTGGGAGGAGTGGTGCACATTACTGGGAGGGGAGGGGCACATTACTGGGAGGGGAGGTGCACATTACCGGAAGGGGAGGAGCACATTACTGGGAGGGGAGGTGCACATTACTGGGAGGGGAGGAGCACATTACTGGGGAGGGGAGTGCACATTACCGGAAGGGGAGGAGCACATTACTGGGAGGGGAGGTGCACATTACTGGGAGGGGAGGTGCACATTACCAGGAGGGGAGGTGTACATTACTGGGAGGGGAGGTGCACATTACTGGGAGGGGAGGTGCACATTACCAGGAGGGAGGTGCACATTACTGGGGAGGGGAGGTGCACATTACTGGGAGGGGAGGGGAGGTGCACATTACTGGGAGGGAGGTGCACATTACCGGGAGGAGGGTGCACATTACTGGGAGGGGAGGTGCACATTACTGGGAGGGAAGGTGCACATTACTGGGAGGGGGAGGTGTACATTACTGGGAGGGGAGGGGAGGTGCACATTACTGGGAGGGGAGGTGCACATTACCGGGAGGGGGGGTGCACATTACTGGGAGGGGAGGTGCACATTACTGGGAGGGGAGGTGCACATTACTGGGAGGAGAGGTGCACATTACTGGGAGGAGAGGTGCACATTACTGGGAGGGGAGGGGCACATTACTGGGAGGGGAGGGGCACATTACTGGGAGGGGAGGTGCACATTACTGGGGAGGGGAGGAGCACATTACTGGGAGGGGAGGTGCACATTACTGGGAAGGGAGGTGCACATTACCGGAAGGGGAGGAGCACATTACTGGGAGGGGAGGTGCACATTACTGGGGAGGAGAGGTGCACATTACTGGGAGGGGAGGTGCACATTACTGGGAGGAGAGGTGCACATTACTGGGAGGGGAGGTGCACATTACTGGGAGGAGAGGAGCACATTACTGGAGGGGAGGTGCACATTACTGGGAGGAGAGGTGCACATTACTGGGAGGGGAGGTGCACATTACTGGGAGGAGAGGTGCACATTACTGGGAGGGGAGGTGCACATTACTGGGAGGGGAGGTGCACATTACTGGGAGGAGTGGTGCACATTACTGGGAGGGGAGGGGCACATTACTGGGAGGGGAGGTGCACATTACCGGAAGGGGAGGAGCACATTACTGGGAGGGGAGGTGCACATTACTGGGAGGGGGAGGAGCACATTACTGGGAGGGGAGGTGCACATTACCGGAAGGGGAGGAGCACATTACTGGGAGGGGAGGTGCACATTACTGGGAGGGGGAGGTGCACATTACCAGGAGGGGAGGTGTACATTACTGGGAGGGGAGGTGCACATTACCAGGAGGGGAGGTGCACATTACTGGAAGGGGGGTGCACATTACTGAGAGTGCTCCCTCCGGTGGCGGTATGATGTATGTGTATGGTGGAGTCTCACCTGTGTGGATGAAGACGTGTCTCTGCAGGTGGTAGTTGGTTCGGAAGGCAGCGTTGCAGTGCTCACAAATGTGACACTTGGGGGATCTTCAGGCCCAGAGAACCGTCCTCATTAATAGTCAGGATCTGGTGAGAAAGCAAACCGGCAAGATCATTTATAAGGATATTAGTGTTCAGCAAAGATGTCCCCCCTACAGGACACGTGGGTGCATTACATATAAAAATATTGCTGGCTCCCCCCACAGGACACTTAGGTGCATTGCATATAATCATATTGCTGGCTTCCCCTACAGGACATCTGGGTGCATTGCACATAAATATATTGCTGGCTCCCCCCCAGGGGACATTTTGGTACATTGCTTATACACATATCGCTGGCTCCCCCCACAGGTCATTTAGATACATTACATATAATCATAATGCTGGCTCCCCCCACAGGTCACTTAGATGCACTGCACATGTTAGTATTGCTGGCTCCCCCCACAGGTCACTTAGATGCACTGCATATATTAGTATTGCTGGCTCCCCCCACAGGTCACTTAGATGCACTGCATATATCAGTATTGCTGGCTCCCCCCACAGGTCACTTAGATGCACTGCATATATTAGTATTGCTGGCTCCCCCCACAGGTCACTTAGACGCACTGCATATATTAGTATTGCTGGCTCCCCCACCAGGTCACTTAGATGCACTGCATATATTAGCATTGCTGGCTCCCCCCACAGGATACCTGGACACATTGCTTATAAACATACTGCTGACCTTGGCCGGGGAACCGCTGTTTTCTTTTCTTCTTCTTCTGAAGATCTACAGGCCCAGTCAGCTGCATGCTGTCCATCAGACGGGGATCTATTTCTTCTGTGAGCTTGATCTCTTGCTTCACATGAACCTATGGATGGAGGGGGGCAACAAAGCCACATTATAGGGTGTCCATTAACAGGACAGCTATCCACACTCCAAAACTGGCAGATGCAGCAGATGTCAGCGTTAGGTAGGGCTTAAATCTGACCTTCAGCGTTCCCTTCAGTCTTGCAGTTGTACCGTCTCCTCTCCAAGATTGAAATGGCTTACGCTGATTTCCCTGCACACTGTGAGCTTCTCAGAAGCTGCAGAGACTCAGATTGAACCCGCCCTCATTTCCTGGCTGGAGGACATCTAGCATTATCTAGCACTTTCCTCCCCAGCCTGACCGCCCCTGGCCCACCCTCTTCACAGTGCACAGTGAGGAGCACTTGGGACAATGGCTCTATAAGTAGAATGGTTTTTGGTTGCAGTCCCTTAGATGTCTAGGGTGATGACCTCTTGGGACAATGGCTGTCTATATAGAGTGGTTTATGGTTGACAGACCTTTAGAAGGCCATGGTGTTGAGCTCGTAGGACACAGGTTTGTAGGACGGTTTTTGGTTGACAGACCCTTAGAAGACGGCAGCAATCAACTCTTGGGACACAGGCTGTCTATGTGAAATGATTTTTAGTTGGCAGATCCTTATAAGTGTGCGGTGATGGGCTCTAGAACACAGGGTGTCTTTGTAGAATGTTTTTTGGTTAATGGACCCTTCGAAGGACATGGTGTTAGGACAAGGGTTAGGTAAAATGTTTTTTGGTTGGACAGACACTTAGAAGACAACAGCAATTAACTCTTGGGGCAAGAGCTACCTATATAAAATGGTTGATGGACTCTTAGGAGACCAAGGTGGTGGGCTCTTAGGACCAGTTTTTGGTTGACAGATCTTTAAAAGTCTAGGATGATAGACTCTTGGGACAGAGACCATCTATGTAGAATGGTTTTTGTTTCAATGACTTCTATAAGTCTATGGTGATGTACTATTGGGACACAGGCTGTCTATATAGAATAGTTTTTGTTTGATAGACCCCTTAGAAAGTCATGGTGTTGAGCACTTAGGACACAGGTTTGTAGGACAGTTTTTGGTTGGCAGACCCTTAGAAGGCCATAGTATTGAGCTCTTAGCACACAGGTTTGTTGGACAGTTTTTGGTTGGCACACCACAGCAATAAAACTCTTGGGACACAGGCCACGTAGAATGATTTTTGGGTAATGGACCCCTAGATGCCCATGGTGATGGGCTCTTTGTCTGTCTATGTAGAGCAGGTTTTTGTTGACAGACTCTTAGAAGCACATGGTGATGATGAACTCTTGAGACACAGGCAACCCATGTCTGATTTGGATGACAGATGGTAATGGACTCTTGGAATAGTTTCTGGTTGACGGACCTTCGAAGGACATGGTGTTGAAGTCTTAGGATAAAGGTTACACAAAACGCTTCTTTGGTTGACAGACACTTATGCCCCGTACACACGATAGGATTTTCCAACGGAAAATGTTCGATGGGAGCTTGTTGTCGGAAATTCCGACCGTGTGTAGGCTCCATCGGACATTTTCCATCGGAATTTCCAACACATAAAAATTTGAGATCTGAATCTCAAATTTTCCGGCAACAAAAATCCGTTCTCGTAAATTCCGATCGTGTGTACCCAATTCCGATGCACAAAGTTCCACACATGCTCAGAATCAAGCAGAAAAGCCGCACTGGCTATTGAACTTAATTTTTCTCGGCTCGTCGTACGTGTTGTACGTCACCGCCTTCTTGATGTTCGGAATTTCCGACAAGATTTGCGTGACCGTGTGTATGCAAGACAAGTTTGAGCCAACATCCGTTGGAATAAAAACATGGACTTTGTTGTCGTAAAATCCTACCGTTGTGTACAGGGCATTAGAAGGCAACAGCAATTAACTCTTGGGACAAGGGCTGTCTATATAAAATGGTTGATAGACCCTTAGAAGACCATGGTGGTGGGCTCTTAGGAACAGTTTTTAGTTGACAGATCTTTAGAAATCCAGGATGATAGACTCTTGGGACAGAGACCATCTATGTAGAATGGTTTTTGTGTCAATTACTTTTAGAAGTCTATGGTGATGTACTATTGGGACACAGGCTGTCTATATAGAATCGTTTTTGGTTGACAGACCCTTAGAAAGTCATGGTGTGGGAGCTCTCAGGACACAGGTTTGTAGAAAAAGTTTTTGGTTGGCAGACCCTTAGAAGTGTGTGGTGATGGGCACAAAGGACATAGGCTGTCTATGTAGAATGTTTTTTTGGTTGGCTGACTCTTAGAAATGTATAGTGATAGACTGTTGGGGCACAGGCCAACTTTGTGGAATGGCTTCTGGATAACAGTCCCCTAAAAGCTCATGGGTGATGGGCTCCTGGGACACAGGCTGTCTATGTAGAATAGCTTTGGGCAGACAGACCCTTAGAAGGCTAGGGTTATGGATTCTTGGGACACAGGCCATCTATGTAGAATGGTTTTTGATTGGATTGATTGACAGACTCTTAGAAGCACATGGTGAAGATGAAATCTATGTAGCATGCTTTTTGGATGACAGACCTTTAGCAGGCCATGATGATGGGGTCTTGGAACATTGGCTGTCTAGAACTTTTTTGGATGACCAACCCCTCATAAGAGTATGATGATGAGCTCCTGGGACACAGGCTGTCTATGTAAAATGGGTTTTGTTTGAGACTCTTACACATGCATGGTGATGGAGTATGGAATGCAGGGTGTCTAAGTAGAATAGTGGGTTGGTTGATGGCCTCTTGAGACACAGGTAATCTATGTGTGATGGTTTTTGGACAACAAACCCCTAGAAGTCCATGGGCTGTATAGGCAGAACAGGTCTTGGTCAACAGACCCTTAGAGGCACATGACGATGAACCACTGAGACACAGGCCATCTACGTAGAAACATTTTTTTGGGGGGTGATGGAACCTTTAGAAGGGCATGGTGATGGCTCTTGGGACACAGGCTGTTTATGTAGAATAGTTTTTGGTTGACAGACTCTTAAATGTGTAAAGTGATAGGCTCTGGAACACAGAGTGTCTATGTAGAATGGTTTTTGGTTGCTGGACCCTTAGAAGACCATGGTGATGGACTCGAGACACAGGTTGTCTATTTAGAATAGTGTTTGGTTGACAAACCTGTTAGAAGGGTATAATGATGGACTCTTGGGGCATGGGTCAACTATGTGGAATGGTTTTTGGACAAAGAACCTCTAGAAGTCAATGGGCTCTTGGACAAAGGCTGTCTTATGTAGACTGGTTTTTTGGTTGAGGCTCTCAGCCGTGTATGGTGATTGGCTCTAGAACACAGTGTTATTTACTAAAGGCAAATAAACTTTGCACTACTAGTGCACTTTCAAGTGAAGTCTCTCTAAGATCCGAGGGGGAAATGCAAGGAAAGTAGAAAACAGCATTTTGGCTTGCACATGATTGGATGATAAAATCAGCAGAGCTTCCCCTCATTTCAGATCTTCCCCTCAGATTTACAGCGACTGCACTTCCAAGTGCACTTGTAGTGCAAAGTGGATTTGCCTTTCGTAAATAACCCCCAGGGTGTCTATGTAGAATGTTTTTTGGATGATGGAACCCTTAGAAGACCATGGTGATGGACTCTTTAGACATGGGGCGGTCTATGTAGAACCGTTTTTGGTTGACAGATCCTCAGAAATTGGTGGTGATGGGTAAAATGGTTTTGGTTGAAGGACCCTTAGGTCGCCATCTGCTGACTGCAAGTGGTAAAACACAAAACACTAACATGCAGCTAAAAAAAAATAAATAAAAATACATATAAAATAACATATCTTTTAAAAAATACACAACAAATAGACATTCCTTATAAAGAATAACTCCACCCACTCCCAGCTGTGAGATCAGGGGGCGGAGTTGTGATTCCTTTTCATAATTCAGAAATCGGCATTGCATATCACAGGTCCAATGCCGGAGAACGTTTTCTAGGCGGCAGAAGCTTGCCTCGCACCCTGCATGAATTT
>JBBGZY010003622.1:0-90735 GCA_037952925.1 Lithobates clamitans
CTCTCCTCTGTCTCTGTCTCTCTCTCTCTCTGTCTCTCTCTCTCTCTCTCTCTCTTGTCTCTCTCTCTCTCTCTCTTCTCTCTCTCTCTGTGTCTCTCTCTCTCTCTCTCTCTCTGTCTCTGTCTTCTCTCTCTCTCTCTCTGTCTCTCTCTCTCTCTCTCTCTCTGTCTCTCTCTGTCTCTCTCTCTCTGTCTCTCTGTCTCTCTCTGTCTCTCTCTGTCTCTCTCTGTCTCTCTCTCTCTCTGTCTCTCTCTCTCTCTGTCTCTCTCTCTCTGTCTCTCTGTCTCTCTGTCTCTCTCTGTCTCTCTCTGTCTCTGTCTGTCTCTCTCTGTCTCTGTCTCTGTCTCTCTCTCTGTCTCTCTCTCTCTCTCCGTGTCTCTCTCTGTCTCTCTCTGTCTCTGTCTCTGTCTGTCTCTCTCTGTCTCTGTCTCTCTCTCTGTCTCTCTCTCTCTGTCTCTCTGTCTCTCTGTCTCTCTCTGTCTCTCTCTCTCTCTGTCTCTCTCTCTCTGTCTCTCTGTCTCTCTCTGTCTCTCTCTGTCTCTGTCTCTGTCTGTCTCTCTCTGTCTCTGTCTCTGTCTCTCTCTCTGTCTCTCTCTCTCTCTCCGTGTCTCTCTCTGTCTCTCTCTGTCTCTGTCTCTGTCTGTCTCTCTCTCTCTCTCTCTCTCTCTCTCTCTCTCTCTCTCTGTCTCTGTCTCTCTCTGTGTCTCTCTGTCTCTCTCTCTCTCTCTCTGTCTCTCTCTCTCTGTGTCTCTGTCTCTCTCTGCTCTCTGTCTCTCTCTCTCTCTCTGTCTCTCTCTCTCTCTCTCTCTGTCTCTCTCTGTCTCTCTCTCTCTGTCTGTACTATAATCTCTACCTATATTATATTATCTCTCTATAATCCCCACCTATACAGAGTGTACATAGAGAATACAGGTGAGTGTATATATATATATATATATATAGTATAATCTCTCCCATCTCCCATCTATATATATATATACACTCACCTGTACACTCTCTCTCTATATATATATACTCTCCTCCCGGGTGATCGGTCGGTCGGCGATGTTCGGTGTCTCCCGGTGGAGTGCGCAGTGTGAGTCTGACGGGCTGTATCCTCGGAGCTCTGTGATTGGTCACATCCAGTGTAGATTGTCTATTGGTCACGTAGTAGGCGGTGGTCCACAGGGCCAAACATGATTTGCCGCATACCTGAGAGAGGCGGGTCAGCCAGCGGACAATCCTCCAATCCGGGCACCGCTCTGACACCTGTCAGCATAGGGGGCGTCACCGAGGGGAGGAGACAAGAACCTGAGAGCGACAGACATGGGAGGGATGATGCAACTGCGAGCGATGTGTGACCCCGCCCCCTCTGTGACCCCTCCCCCAGCACCGCCCACTCTCTGCTTTTCAAGCTGCTTAGCACCGCCCACTCTCCTCCCTTCTATATTAGCACCGCCCACTCTTCTCCATTATATATTAGCACCGCCCACTCTCCTCCCTTCTATATTAGCACCGCCCACTCTTCTCCTTTATATATTAGCACCGCCCACTCTCCTCCCTTCTATATTAGCACCGCCCACTCTTCTCCCTTATATATTAGCACCGCCCACTCTCCCCCCTTATATATTAGCACCGCCCACTCTTCTCCATTATATATTAGCATATATTGTTTTTTATGTATTGTCAGTGGCAGTGTGTTGTTTTGGGGTGTTTGGGGGGCGGGGTGATGTCGGTGTTTGGGGGTGGGGTGATGTCGGTGTTTGGGGGGTGGGGTGATGTCGGTGTTTGGGGGGCGGGGTGATGTCAGTGTTTGGGGGGTGGGGTGATGTCGGTGTTTGGGGGCGGGGTGATGTCGGTGTTTGGGGGGCGGGGTGATGTCGGTGTTTGGGGGGCGGGGTGATGTCGGTGTTTGGGGGGCGGGGTGATGTCGGTGTTTGGGGGGCGGGGTGATGTCGGTGTTTGGGGGGCGGGGTGATGTCGGTGTTTGGGGGGCGGGGTGATGTCGGTGTTTGGGGGGTGGGGTGATGTCGGTGTTTTGGGGGGCGGGGTGATGTCGGTGTTTGGGGGGTGGGGTGATGTCGGTGTTTGGGGGGTGGGGTGATGTCGGTGTTTTGGGGGGCGGGGTGATGTCGGTGTTTGGGGGGTGGGGTGATGTCAGTGTTTGGGGGGTGGGGTGATGTCAGTGTTTGGGGGGTGGGGTGATGTCAGTGTTTGGGGGGTGGGGTGATGTCGGTGTTTTGGGGGTGGGGTGATGTCAGTGTTTGGGGGGTGGGGTGATGTCGGTGTTTGGGGGGTGGGGTGATGTCGGTGTTTGGGGGGTGGGGTGATGTCGGTGTTTGGGGGGTGGGGTGATGTCGGTGTTTTGGGGGGTGGGGTGATGTCGGTGTTTTGGGGGTGGGGTGATGTCGGTGTTTGGGGGGCGGGGTGATGTCGGTGTTTGGGGGGCGGGGTGATGTCGGTGTTTGGGGGTGGGGTGATGTCGGTGTTTTGGGGGAGGGGTGATGTCTGTGTTTGGGGGGTTGGGTGATGTCGGTGTTTGGGGGGTGGGGTGATGTCAGTGTTTGGGGGGTGGGGTGATGTCGGTGTTTTGGGGGTGGGGTGATGTCGGTGTTTTGGGGGGTGGGGTGATGTCGGTGTTTGGGGGGTGGGGTGATGTCGGTGTTTGGGGGGCGGGGTGATGTCGGTGTTTGGGGGGCGGGGTGATGTCGGTGTTTGGGGGGTGGGGTGATGTCAGTGTTTGGGGGGTGGGGTGATGTCTGTGTTTGGGGGGCGGGGTGATGTCGGTGTTTGGGGGGCGGGGTGATGTCTGTGTTTTGGGGGGCGGGGTGATGTCTGTGTTTGGGGGGTGGGGTGATGTCGGTGTTTTGGGGGTGGGGTGATGTCTGTGTTTGGGGGGCGGGGTGATGTCTGTGTTTGGGGGGCGGGGTGATGTCTGTGTTTGGGGGGCGGGGTGATGTCAGTGTTTGGGGGGCGGGGTGATGTCTGTGTTTTGGGGGGCGGGGTGATGTCTGTGTTTTGGGGGGCGGGGTGATGTCTGTGTTTTGGGGGGCGGGGTGATGTCTGTGTTTTGGGGGGCGGGGTGATGTCTGTGTTTTGGGGGGCGGGGTGATGTCTGTGTTTTGGGGGGTGGGGTGATGTCGGTGTTTTGGGGGGTGGGGTGATGTCGGTGTTTTGGGGGGTGGGGTGATGTCAGTGTTTTGGGGGTGGGGTGATGTCTGTGTTTTGGGGGGTGGGGTAATGTCTGTGTTTTGGGGGGCGGGGTGATATCGGTGTTTGGGGGGCGGGGTGATGTCGGTGTTTTGGGGGTGGGGTGATGTCTGTGTTTTGGGGGCGGGGTGATGTCGGTGTTTTGGGGGCGGGGTGATGTCGGTGTTTGGGGGGCGGGGTGATGTCGGTGTTTGGGGGCGGGGTGATGTCGGTGTTTGGGGGGTGGGGTGATGTCGGTGTTTTGGGGGGTGGGGTGATGTCGGTGTTTGGGGGGTGGGGTGATGTCTGTGTTTTGGGGGTGGGGTGATGTCGGTGTTTGGGGGGTGGGGTGATGTCGGTGTTTTGGGGGTGGGGTGATGTCGGTGTTTGGGGGGTGGGGTGATGTCGGTGTTTGGGGGTGGGGTGATGTCGGTGTTTGGGGGGTGGGGTGATGTCAGTGTTTTGGGGGGCGGGGTGAGGTCGGTGTTTTGGGGGGCGGGGTGAGGTCGGTGTTTTGGGGGGTGGGGTGAGGTCGGTGTTTTGGGGGGCGGGTGATGTCAGTGTTTGGGGGGCGGGGTGATGTCAGTGTTTGGGGGGTGGGGTGATGTCAGTGTTTGGGGGGCGGGGTGATGTCAGTGTTTGGGGGGCGGGGTGATGTCAGTGTTTGGGGGGCGGGTGATGTCAGTGTTTGGGGGGCGGGGTGATGTCAGTGTTTGGGGGGTGGGGTGATGTCAGTGTTTGGGGGTGGGGTGATGTCGGTGTTTGGGGGGTTGGGTGATGTCAGTGTTTTGGGGGGCGGGGTGAGGTCGGTGTTTTGGGGGGCGGGGTGAGGTCGGTGTTTTGGGGGGCGGGGTGAGGTCGGTGTTTTGGGGGGTGGGGTGATGTCTGTGTTTGGGGGGCGGGGTGATGTCAGTGTTTGGGGGGTGGGGTGATGTCGGTGTTTGGGGGGCGGGGTGATGTCGGTGTTTGGGGGTGGGGTGATGTCGGTGTTTTGGGGGGTGGGGTGAGGTCGGTGTTTTGGGGGGTGGGGTGGGGTGAGGTCGGTGTTTTGGGGGGTGGGGTGAGGTCGGTGTTTTGGGGGGTGGGGTGATGTCTGTGTTTGGGGGGCGGGGTGATGTCAGTGTTTGGGGGGTGGGGTGATGTCGGTGTTTGGGGGGCGGGGTGATGTCAGTGTTTTGGGGGCGGGGTGATGTCGGTGTTTGGGGGGTGGGGTGATGTCGGTGTTTGGGGGGCGGGGTGATGTCGGTGTTTTGGGGGCGGGGTGATGTCGGTGTTTTGGGGGCGGGGTGATGTCGGTGTTTGGGGGGCGGGGTGATGTCGGTGTTTGGGGGGCGGGGTGATGTCGGTGTTTTGGGGGCGGGGTGATGTCGGTGTTTTGGGGGCGGGGTGATGTCAGTGTTTGGGGGGCGGGGTGATGTCAGTGTTTGGGGGGTGGGGTGATGTCAGTGTTTGGGGGGTGGGGTGATGTCAGTGTTTTGGGGGGCGGGGTGGGGTGAGGTCGGTGTTTTGGGGGGTGGGGTGAGGTCGGTGTTTTGGGGGGTGGGGTGATGTCTGTGTTTGGGGGGCGGGGTGATGTCAGTGTTTGGGGGGTGGGGTGATGTCGGTGTTTGGGGGGCGGGGTGATATCGGTGTTTGGGGGGCGGGGTGATGTCGGTGTTTTGGGGGCGGGGTGATGTCGGTGTTTTGGGGGCGGGGTGATGTCGGTGTTTTGGGGGCGGGGTGATGTCTGTGTTTTGGGGGCGGGGTGATGTCTGTGTTTTGGGGGCGGGGTGATGTCTGTGTTTGGGGGCGGGGTGATGTCGGTGTTTGGGGGGTGGGGTGATGTCGGTGTTTTGGGGGTGGGGTGATGTCTGTGTTTTGGGGGGCGGGGTGATGTCGGTGTTTTGGGGGTGGGGTGATGTCTGTGTTTTGGGGGGCGGGGTGATGTCGGTGTTTTGGGGGGCGGGGTGATGTCGGTGTTTTGGGGGCGGCGTGATGTCTGTGTTTTGGGGGCGGGGTGATGTCGGTGTTTTGGGGGCGGGGTGATGTCTGTGTTTGGGGGCGGGGTGATGTCTGTGTTTGGGGGTGGGGTGATGTCGGTGTTTGGGGGGCGGGGTGATGTCGGTGTTTTGGGGGGTGGGGTGATGTCAGTGTTTTGGGGGGTGGGGTGATGGTGTTTTGGGGGGTGGGGTGATGTCAGTGTTTGGGGGGCGGGGTGAAGTCTGTGTTTGGGGGGTGGGGTGATGTCGGTGTTTGGGGGGTGGGGTGATGTCGGTGTTTTGGGGGTGGGGTGATGTCGGTGTTTGGGGGGCGGGGTGATGTCGGTGTTTTGGGGGGTGGGGTGATGTCAGTGTTTTGGGGGGTGGGTTGATGGTGTTTTGGGGGGTGGGGTGATGTCGGTGTTTTGGGGGGTGGGGTGATGTCTGTGTTTTGGGGGTGGGGTGATGTCTGTGTTTGGGGGGTGGGGTGATGTCGGTGTTTTGGGGGTGGGGTGATGTCAGTGTTTTGGGGGTGGGGTGATGTCGGTGTTTTGGGGGTGGGGTGATGTCGGTGTTTTGGGGGGCGGGGTGATGTCTGTGTTTTGGGGGGCGGGGTGATGTCTGTGTTTGGGGGGCGGGGTGATGTCTGTGTTTGGGGGGCTGGGTGATGTCGGTGTTTTGGGGGCGGGGTGATGTCTGTGTTTTGGGGGGCGGGGTGATGTCTGTGTTTGGGGGGGTGGGGTGATGTCGGTGTTTGGGGGGTGGGGTGATGTCGGTGTTTGGGGGCGGGGTGATGTCGGTGTTTTGGGTGCGGGGTGATGTCGGTGTTTTGGGTGCGGGGTGAGGTCGGTGTTTGGGGGGCGGGGTGATGTCGGTGTTTGGGGGGCGGGGTGATGTCGGTGTTTTGGGGGCAGGGTGATGTCGGTGTTTTGGGGGGTGGGGTGATGTCTGTGTTTTGGGGGTGGGGTGATGTCGGTGTTTTGGGGGCGGGGTGATGTCGGTGTTTGGGGGGCGGGGTGATGTCTGTGTTTGGGGGGCGGGGTGATGTCTGTGTTTGGGGGGCGGGGTGATGTCTGTGTTTGGGGGGTGGGGTGATGTTGGTGTTTTGGGGGCGGGGTGCTGTCGGTGTTTTGGGGGCGGGGTGCTGTCGGTGTTTTGGGGGCGGGGTGCTGTCGGTGTTTTGGGGGCGGGGTGATGTCGGTGTTTTGGGGGGCGGGGTGATGTCGGTGTTTTGAGGGGCGGGGTGATGTCGGTGTTTTGGGGGGCGGGGTGATGTCGCTGTTTTGGGGGGGCGGGGTGATGTCTGTGTTTTGGGGGCGGGGTGATGTCGGTGTTTGGGGGGCGGGGTGATGTCGGTGTTTTGGGGGTGGGGTGATGTCGGTGTTTTGGAGGGTGGGGTGATGTCGGTGTTTTGGGGGGTGGGGTGATGTCGGTGTTTTGGGGGTGGGGTGATGTCGGTGTTTTGGGGGGTGGGGTGATGTCGGTGTTTTGAGGGGCGGGGTGATGTCGGTGTTTTGGGGGGGGGGCGGGGTGATGTCTGTGTTTTGGGGGTGGGGTGATGTCGGTGTTTTGGGGGGTGGGGTGATGTCTGTGTTTTGGGGGGCGGGGTGATGTCTGTGTTTTGGGGGTGGGGTGATGTCGGTGTTTTGGGGGTGGGGTGATGTCGGTGTTTTGGGGGCGGGGTGATGTCGGTGTTTTGGGGGCGGGGTGATGTCGGTGTTTTGGGGGCGGGGTGATGTCGGTGTTTTGGGGGGCGGGGTGATGTCGGTGTTTAAAGAATCGCACAAAATCGCATTAAACTTATATATAAATAAGAATGAAGGAATGTGAAGTGAATATTCAGTGGTAATAAGTGATCAGTGTACAATCCTCTATGTATCTCTGGAGAAATATCATAATCAGGCTTCTAAACTGACTATAGATCATGTGGGTATAATGTAAAATATACAATTCATAGTACAAGTATAGTAAGTGCAGGAGATCCGGGATGTACCGCTGCAGGTAAGAGGTCAGTGGTATAAATACATCACATACTAGTAAAAACAGATATATAAGTCCATGATATGAAGACGCCATAACACGCATGCAAAGTGCGGTAGGAAAATGGTATTTTCCCCCCTTTCTTCTGTGCAATATTCACACACGATCAGTGGTTATGATATCACCCGGGGGAGTGCCTCCACCTTCTGGGGGTAAGGGGGGTGGGGTACTCTTACCCCATATGGTGGACCCACATGCCAGCGGCGGTGAATCAATCAGGCATGGACCGGAATACGGTAAGTATGGATGGATTCCAAGGGCAGGGTATGCAGTCTTGTCCCTTGTTGATCAACGGGGGAATCCGAAACTCAACCCACCATAGGAGTGTGATAGACATCGATCGGATTCCAAGGACGAAGTGTTCAGTCTTCTCCTCTGTTTTTATAGGTAATTCAAAAGCACCGATCATCTGCCACGATCCTCCAGGTAGTGATGGTGGTTTCAAGGTATAAAAAAAAGAGAAAACACCTCCACATAGTGTAAATCCAAAGACGTTGGAATTTATTGAAGCAAAAAAGTCCAACATTCAAACAGACGAGAACTTATATAACAATATATTCAATAGGGCATCAGCAGCCAGCACAATATTGAAGAAAATCAATAAAAAAGTATATATAACAAAAGTATATATAACAAAAGTATATATAACCATGAATCAAACCGAGACAGAAGTATAGTAAAATCACACTTGTTTAATAATAATAATAAGGTAAACAGAGTAAGCGTAGTCAAAACAAGCCAGAGTAACCGGATCGGGTAGTCAGCCAAGCAAATGTCACAGAGCCAGATATAAAAATGTAGTACAGCAAGTAGGGTCAAGAGCCAGAAGGGATGTCAGCCGAGCAAGTCTTCAACAGGAATGCAGGAAAAAGTCTCTAAGATGTGACCAAAGGCGAAGGCAGAGATGAAGTAAGCTGGATGGCTTTAAGTAGGCAGGACTGACGAGCAGAATCAACAACAGCTGGGTAACTGTGGAGAGAGATGGGAGCTGGCAATTAGCCGACAGCTGAGTGGCCAGCTCAGAGAAGGAAGGGCTGAGCCAGCCCTGACAGTACCCCCTCCCCAACGACCCCTCCCCCTCGGAGGACCACCGGGCTTGAGGGAAACGTCTATGTAAATCACAGAGGAGAGCAGGGGCATGTATGTCCGAGGATGAGACCCAAGAGCGTTCCTCTTGACCGTACCCCTTCCAATGCACCAGGTACTGTATGCGCCCACGGAAGCTACAGGAGTCAACAACGGATTGTACTTCATACTCCTCATGGTTCTTAACCTGTATAGGGTGAGGACATGGCACCGAGGTGGTAAAGCGGTTGCAGACCAAAGGTTTCAATTAGGAGACATGAAACACATTAGAGATGCGCATACTAGGAGGAAGGTCCAAGGCGTAAGCCACTGGGTTAATCCTGCGAAGGATACGGAAAGGCCCGATAAAACGAGGTGCGAACTTCAAAGAAGGAACACGAAGTCAAAGGTTACAATACGACAGCCAGACTCTGTCCCCAACCTGGTATATAGGTGCAGGCAGGTGTCTGCGGTCAGCATGGAGTCTGTACCTATCATTAGCATGTTGCAAAGCCTCCTGAACTTGTGCCTAAGTGGAACGAAGACCACGGAGATGCTCCTCTAATGCAGGAATACTCTGTGGAACAAACGAGTCAGGCAACACAGAAGGTTGGAAACCATAATTCGCCATAAACATGGACAAACGGAAAGCTGAATTCAAGGCACCGTTGTGAGCAAACTCCACCCACGGTAAGAGGTCTGACCAGTTGTAATGATGGTCAGAAATATAGCAATGTAGGAATTGCTCCAAAGACTGTTTGGCTCATTCTGTGGCCCCATTAGACTGCGGGTGATACGCAGAGGAGAAAGCAAGCTGAATACCTAACTGTGCACAAAAGGCTCGCCAGAACCAGGACACAAACTGACTACCCCTGTCCAAGACAATCACCTTGGGTAGCCCATGTAAGCGGAAGATTTCCCAAGCAAAAATAGAAGCCAGTTCCTTAGAAGTAGGCAACTTCTTGAGTGGAATACAATGCAACATTTTCGGAACCGGTCAACCACCATAAGGATAACTGTGTTGCGCTGGGAGTTGGGTAACTCCACAATGAAATCCATAGACAGGTGGGTCCAGGGCCTCTCTCCATTGGGTATGGGTTGTAGGAGGCCCACTGGAAGGTGTGGTGGAGTCTTACTCTGAGCACACACGGAACAGGCAGCTACAAAGGCAGTTACATCAGCCCGTAGACTAGGCCACCAGAATTGTTGGGAAATGGCCTAAAAGAGTTGATTCTTCCCAGGGTGGCCAGCTGCCTTGGGAGAATGGTAAGTCTGCAGCACAGCAGTACGGAGACTCTCTGGGACAAAGCAGCGGTCACAAGGTTTCTCAGGAGGAGCATCGACCTGAGCAGCAAGAATTTTGTCACCCAAAGGAGAAGTGAGACTGGTGTGAACCGTAGCCAGAATACGATCAGGAGGAATCACAGGAACCGGAACTGACTGCATCTTGGAAGTGGAGGAAAATTGTCGTGACAAGGCATCAGCCTTTACATTCTTAGTACCGGGTAAGAATGAGACAATGTAATTAAAACTCTACAAGAAAGAGCCCATCGCGCCCTTCTGGGAGAGAGGCGTTTAGCCTCAGACAAGAATGTGAGATTCTTAAGTTCAGTAAGAATGAGAACCGGCACAGTGGTACCTTCAAGGAGATGTCTCCATTCTTTCAGGGCTAAAATGTTTGCCAACAGCTCTCTGTCACCAATCTCGTAATTGCACTCTGCCGGTGACAATTTCTTGGAAAAGTAGCCACATGGATGCATAGCGCTCTCAGAGTTAGGACATTGAGACAGAAGGGCGCCAACTCCAGTCTCAGAAGCATCAACTTCTAGAATAAAAGGCAACGTAGGATCAGGATGTGCCAACACAGGAGCAGAAACAAAGGCAGCCTTGAGACTCTCAAAGGCCTTAATGGACTCCGGAGACTAACTCTGTGGGTTGCTGTCTTTCCAGGTCATATCAGTCAGGGGCTTGACCAGAAACAAGAACTTACGAATAAACTTCTGATAATAGTTGGCAAAGCCAAGAAAACGCTGCAGAGGACATAAACCCACGGGTCGGGGCCACTGTAGGCCTGCTGAAAGTTTCTCTGGGTCCATCGAAAAACCAGCAGTGGAAATGACATAGCCCAGGAATTTCACCTGTTCACAATGGAATTCGCACTTTCCCAATTTACAATAGAGATTGTTCTTTCGTAGTCTCTGAAGCACACGACAAACATCTGTGTGGTGGCTCTCCAGGGACTTGGAAAATATGAGGATATCATTGAGATAAACCACCACACACAACTGCAACAAATCTCGGAGGACATTGGTAATAAATTCCTAGAAAACTGCTGGGGCATTACAAAGGCCAAAAGGCATTACAAGATACTCATATAGACCTGATCTGGTATTAAACGCAGTTCTCCACTCGACGTCCTCCCTAATCCTGATGAGATATATGCCCCTCTCAAATCAAGCTTTGTGAAAACCGTTGCTCCCTTGAGGCGGTCAAATAACTCCGTAATCGTGAAACGATTGAGACCCCTATAATCGATACAAGGTCTCAGTTCCCCACTCTTCTTCACAAAAAAGAAACCAGCACCAGCAGGAGATGAGGATTTACGGATGAAACCACGAGAAAATGCGTCTGCAACATACTCCTCCATGACCGACAAAGGGTAACTCCGGCCATGAGGGGGTTTGGCACCAGGTTGAAGGTCAATTGGGCAATCTTACAACCGGTGTGGGGGCAAAGTACCGGCTTGACCTTTGTCAAAGACATCGCTAAAATCGCGGTACTCCTCCGGCAGGGAGGAGAGTGAAGAGGTGCACAGGAACTTGGCTACCTTCTGGAAGCATCTCTCACTGCACTGTGGCGACCAGGACAGAACCTCAGCACGGAGCCAATCAATAGAAGGGTTGTGCCTCTGTAACCAAGGATAACCAATTACCAGAGGAAACTTAGGTAAGGAAATAACTTGGAATTGGATTATCTCATGATGAAAGGCCCCTACGGCCATGGACAACAGAACCGTCTCATAAGTCACATGGGCAGGCTGTAGAGGTGTCCCGTCAAGAGCCTCAATGGCAAGTGGAGTGTCACGCAGCTGCAGCGGAAAGGAGTGCTTCGATACAAAGGCAGCATCAATGAACAGGTCTGCAGCCCCAGAGTCGATTAGAGCCTGTATCTCGATGGACCACTCAGCCCAAGAAAGGGTGACCGAAACCAGGGGCTTATCCTTATGGATAACTGGGGACGAAACAACACCACCTAAGGTCTGTCCATGACAGGACCTCAAGGTTCGGGAAGACTTCAAAAAGTGACCTGCCTGGCCACAATAAAGGCACAATCTCTCCTTCCTCCTAAAGGCTCTCTCATCCGCAGAGAGACGCGTGAAACCCAAGTGCAAGGGTTCATCTTCACTGACCGACTGGGTACCAGGAGGCATGGGAAGTGAGGGAGGCACATGTTGGTCTGCAAAGCTCGGAGACAAACAAACAGGAGGCTTCCGCAAGTGCTCCTTAAAACAGTCTTTCCCTGAGTCAGGCGTCAATGAGGATGGCAAATGTGATCAACCTCTCCAGCTCAGTGGGTATATCTCGGGCTGCTATCTCATCCTTGATGTTATCAGAGAGACCATGAGAGAAGGCAGCCATGAGGGCCTCATTGTTCCAAGCAACCTCTGCTGCCAGAGCATGGAATTGAATGGCATAGTCTGCAACAATTCTCGTACTCTGTTTAACGGACACGAGGCTCTTGGCAGCAGAAGCGGAGCGTGCGGGAACGTCAAATACCCTTTTAAAGGAGGCCACAAACTCTGGGTAACTCAAGACAACATGTTTTTGCATCTCCCATAGAGGGTTTGCCCAGGCCAAGGCTCTCTCAGAAAGCAAAGATATCATGAAACCTACTTTGCTTCTGTCCGTGGGAAACGCCTGGGGCAGCATCTCAAAGTACATCTTAACCTGGTTGAGAAACCCTCTGCATTGAACTGGATCGCCCCCAAATCGCTGGGGAAGCGGAACGGAACCAAACATACCTCTTATAGGGGTAATACTCGAGGCGGGTGCCTGCACAGAGACTGGAGCAGCGGCAGGGACGGCCTGCAACTCAGGTTGTACCAGAGCAGCCACAGTGGGAGATTCCAGGTGAGCCGTGCGACTCCAATCTGGAAAAAATATTACCAACAAGTGGACTGACTGTATCTTCTGAATTCATGGCCTTCGCCTACTGTCAGAAACCATGAATCAGACCGAGACAGAAGTACAGCTAATCACACTTGTTTAATAATAATAAAAAGGTAAACAGAGTAAGCGTAGTCAAAACAAGCCAGAGTTCAGTAACCGGATCGGGTAGTCAGCCAATGCCAATGTCAGAGAGCCAGAGATTAAACGTAGTAGTACAGAGCAAGCAGGATCAGGAGCCAGAAGGGACAACAGCCAAGCAAGTCTTCAACAGGAAAGCAGGAGAAAGTCTCTGAGATGTGACCAAAGGCAAAGGCAAAGATTAAGTGAGCTGGACGGCTTTAAGCAGCCAGGACTGAAGAGCAGATCATCAACAGCTGAGTCACTGTGGAGAGATAGGAGCTGGCAATTAGCCGACAGCTGAGCGGCCAGCTCAGAGAAGGAAGGGTTGAGCCCAGCCCTGACAGACATACAGTATACATAAAAATGCATAGTGGAGAGTTCGTCAAAACTAAAAACGGTGCTAGGAACGTGCACCGAGTATGCCTAAGGGGGGGTTAGTGGGAGGCATGGAGGGGCCCCCGGGGTCCCGGGCTCCACAGGGCAGGATATAGGTAGGAACAAAATAACCTGTCATGGGGAAAAGAGGTTATGAACAATAAAATAGAACACATAAAACAGAACATAGCATGGGGGAACAGAGATGTAGTATGCTCTTGCCAGGAGGGCATTCACGCATTATGAACAAGTGCGTGTGTCCCTGGGAATCAAAAGTTAGAGTCCAATGTGCAAAACAGTGAGCAATAATGATGGGGTTCACAGGGGAATTAATATCAGGATAAAAAAAAAGAGGAAAAAAAAGGAGGGGGGGGGGCGGATGTAGGGGACAGGACTGTTGAACAGAGGTAAGTTAACTTCAGGGTATTGTGAGTTAGTCATTCCAGTCCTGAACTGTGAGACCTGGCGTCTTCTGTGGAAGAGTCCCAACATGGGTATGTGGTAAAGTCCTTCCATATAAAAATAACCGCTAACAGTAGCAACCTTATGGAAGGTATTCAATAAAGAGAACAGCAGGTGAATCATTTGAGGGTTAGACCCTGAGAATCCTGAGCCAACGCAGGAGGTAGTCCTGCACTGAAAAAGAGGAGGAACAAACGACCAGCCGGCCTAGTGGACATCAATCATTGGGATCTTTGTGAGAGGAGGATCCGGGTTGCTGTTTGCGGCTTTGTTTGTGCCACTGAGGAATATATGGCAGTCCTGGGGTGGTGGGTGTGAAGGGCCAATTCAGGATAGAGACATGAGGCAAGTTCAGTGTGCTTAGAAACGTGGGGAGGTCTGCAAGAGTGCGGAAAATGGCAGTCTTGCCATCGTGGTAAACCTACAGCTGGAAGGGGAAGAGCCATTGGTACTTTAACTGGCGAGATTGCAGCAGTTGTGTGAGGGGCTTCAGAGCTTTCCGCATGGTTAAAGTTTGGCGTGAGAGGTCAGGTAGAAGCATCACAGGGGTGGTGTTGAAGAGAATAGAGTCCTGAGTGCTGGCAGCACGCATAATGGATTCTTTGATGTTATAGAAGTGCACTCTGCACAGGGTATCACGCACAAATGAAGGGTCAGGTTTCCTGGGGCCAGAGGTCCTGTGGACCTGGTCAAGTTCAAGGGGGTTATCTTTGGGTAATTGCAACAACTGATTGAAAATGGCTGTCACTGCCGCCTGCAAATCTTTGGGTTCCACGGATGCAGGGATTCTGCGCGCGTGGATATTGTTCCGACGGTTTCTGTTCTGAATGTCATCTTGCTGGTAAGCTAGTTGTTGCAGCATGACTGTGTGAGTATTAAGTATTTCCTCATGTGACTGCACAGTGGCATGAAGGCCTTCAGTGGTGTTTTCTATATCCTCAAAACGGGCCCCAATGTCCTTTTTGAGCTCAGTGATCTCCTGCTTGTATGTTTTTTCAATGCGTTTAACACATTGTTCAAAGTCAGCCTTTGTGAGGACTAGGGGACATGTATCAATGCAAAAAGAAGTATTAAAAAAACGTCCGTTTTTTCGGGAGCAGTGATTTTAATGCTTAAAGTGAAACAATAAAAGTGTAATATTCCTTTACATTTCGTAGCTGGGGGGTGTCTACAAAGGAGCGCATGCCTGTAAAGGGGCGCAGGTTTCCCATGTTTAGAACAGTCTGACAGCAAAATGACATTTCAAAGGAAAAAAGGTCATTTAAAACTACTCGCGGCTATTAATGCATTGCCGGTCCGACAATACACATAAAAGTTCATTGATGAAAACGGCATGGGAATTCCCCACAGGGGGACCCTGAACCAAAATTTAAAAAAAAACGCGTGGGGGTCCCCCTAAATTCCATACCAGGCCCTTCAGATCTGGTATGGATTTTAGGGGGAACCCGCGCCATAATTAAAAAAAAATGGCATGGGGTCCCCCCAAAAGTCCATACCAGACCCTTATCCGAGCACGCAACCTGGCAGGCCGCAGGAAAAGAGGAGGGGATGAGAGACCGCCCCCCCCTGAACTGTACCAGGCCACATGGCCTCAACATTGGGAGAGTGCTTTGAGGTAGCCCCCCCAAAGCACCTTGTCCCCATGTTGATGGCCGGTGGTTGTGGGGGTCTGCGGGTGGGGGGCTTATCAGAATCTGAAAGCCCCTTTAACAAGGGGACCCCCAGATCCCGCCCCCCCCTGTGTGAATTGGTAATGGGGTACAAATGTACCCCTACCATTTCACAAAAAAAGTGTCAAAAAGGTTAAAAAATGCAAGAGACGGTTTTTGACAAGTCCTTTATTAATCTCTTCTTCTTTCTTCTGGTCTTCTTCATCTTCCTCCGCTCTTCTTGTCCCGCATCTTCCTTCAGGCATCTTCTCCGCCCGCACGATCTGCCTCAGTGGGAGTCTTCTGCCGTGTGACGCTTCCATTCTTCTGACACTTCTTAGATAACCGGGTGGCCCCGCCCTCTTCTGACCCACGGGGAAAGTCACGGGGAAGTCCCTGTGCGTCAGAGGAGGGTGGGGTCACCGGGTGGCCCCACCCTTCTTTATATAAGAAATGTCAGAAGAAGCGAAGCGCCACGCGGCGGAAGACTCCCACTGAGGCAGATCGTGCGGCCAGAGCGGAGAAGATGCCTGGAGGAAGAGGTGGGACGAGAAGAGCGGAGGAAGAAGAAGATGAAGAAGAAGATGGAGGAAGAAGAACACCGAAGGAAGACCAGAAGAAAGAAGATGAAATTAATAAAGGAATGGTCAAAAACCGTCTCTTGTGTTTTTTAACCTTTTTGACACATTTTTTGTGAAATGGTAGGGCTACATTTGTACCCCATTACCAATTCCCCAAGGGGGGGAGAGATCTGGGGGTCCCCTTGTTAAAGGGGGGATCCAGATTCTGATAAGCCCCCCACCCGCAGACCCCCACAACCATCGGCCAAGGGTTGTGGGGATGAGGCCCTTCTCCCCATCAACATGGGGAAAAGGAGCTTTGGGGGGCTACCTCAAAGCACCCTCCCAATGTTGAGGGCATGTGGCCTTGTACAGTTTAGGAGGGGCGCTCTCTCGTCCCCCCCTCTTTTCCTGCGGTCTTCCAGGTTGCGTGCTCGGATAAGGGTCTGGTATTGATTTTTGGGGGGATCCCACTCCATTTTTACAAAAATTTTGGCGTGGGGTTCCCCTTAATATCCAAACCAAACATGAAGGGCCTGGTATGGAATTTAGGGGGACCCCCACGCATTTTTAAAAATTTTGGTTCGAAATCGGACCGACAATTCATTAATAGCCGCGAGTAGTTTTAAATGACTTTTTTTCCTTTGAAATGTCATTTTGCTGTCAGACTGTTCTAAACACGGAAAACACACACCCCTTTACAGGCATACTATAGACACCCCCCAGGTACGAAATTTAAAGGGATATTACACTTTTATTGTTTCACTTTAAGTATTATTAAAATTACTGCTTCCGAAAAAACATCCGTTTTTAAAACTTTTTTTTGCATTGATCCATGTCCCCTGGGGCAGGACCCTGGTCCCCAAACACTTTTAATGACAATAACTTGCATATTAGACTTTAAAATTAGCACTTTTGATTTCTCCCATAGACTTTTAAAGGGTGTTCCACGGCTTTCGAATTTGCCACGAACACCCCAAATTGCTCGCTGTTCAGCGAACTGGCGAACAGCCAATGTTCGAGTCGAACTCATGTTCGACCCGAACATAAAGCCCATCCTTACCCAGCACCAACAGCCGCATCTGTGGAGTTACCAGAGACTTCCCCAGCTGAAGTGCTGGCCACCGGACAGAGGGTCCAATACCTCTGCCCCACACCTGCAGCAGTGCCAGGGGCCCATGGTAAGAAGGTGACGGTCACTCCCCAACAGTTAGCCGGAGTAGATGACGTGGAGTGCCCAGCAGAAGTGTTGGCAACAGGGCGTGGTCCTGGAGGTGAGCATGAGAGGAGGTAACAAGGAAAGTAGAGATCAGAAGGTCTTGGGAGGAGAGGAGGATTTGGGTAATATCTGCAAATGTGGTTGGGGTTATAGCTGGGGGAAATGTTGTGGATGGCTTGGTACGTTGTGGTTAGTATTTTGAATTGTATACGTTGGGCTAGGGGAAGCCAGTGGAGGGATTGGCAGAGAGGGATGGAGGACACTGAATGGAGATGAGTGGAGGGATTGGTAGAGAGGGGTGGAGAACACTCAATGGAGACCAGTGGAGGGATTGGAGGAGAGGGATGGAGGACACTGAATGGAGACCAGTGGAGAGATTGGTAGAGAGGGGTGGAGGACACTGAATGGAGATGAGTGGAGGGATTGGTAGAGAGGGGTGGAGAACACTGAATGGAGACCAGTGGAGGGATTGGAGGAGAGGGGTGGAGGACACTGAATGGAGACCAGTGGAGGGATTGGAGGAGAGGGATGGAGGACACTGAATGGAGACCAGTGGAGAGATTGGTAGAGAGGGGTGGAGGACACTGAATGGAGACCAGTGGAGGGATTGGAGGAGAGGGATGGAGGACACTGAATGGAGACCAGTGGAGGGATTGGAGGAGAGGGATGGAGAACACTGAATGGAGACCAGTGGAGAGATTGGTAGAGAGGGGTGGAGGACACTGAATGGAGGCCAGTGGAGGGATTGGTAGAGAGGGGTGGAGGACACTAAATGGAGACCAGCGTAGCGATTAGAGGAGAGGGGTGGAGGACACTGAATGGAGACCAGTGTAGGGATTGGAGGAGAGGGGTGGAGGACACTGAATGGAGACCAGTGGAGGGATTGGTAGAGAGGGGTGGAGGACACTGAATGGAGATCAGTAGAGGGATTAGCAGAAAGGGGTGGAGGACACTGAATGGAAGCCAGTGGAGGGATTGGCAGAGAGGGGTGGAGGACAATGAATGGAGGTCAGTGGAGGGATTGGCAGTGTCCTCCACCCCTCTCTGCCAATCCCTCCACTGGTCTCCATTCAGTGTCCTCCACCCCTCTCTTCCAATCCCTCCACTGGTCTCCATTCAGTGTCCTCCATCCCTGTCTGCCAATCCCTCCAATGGCTTCCCCTAGCCCAACGTATACAATTCAAAATACTAACCACAACGTACCAAGCCATCCACATCGCCCCCAGCTATAACCCCAAACACATTTGCAGATATCGCCCAAATCTTCCTCTCCTCCCAAGACCTTCTGGTCTCTACCTTCCTTGTTACCTCCTCTCATGCTCACCTCCAGGACCTTCTCCAGAGCCTCTCCCATCCTCTGGAACTCCCTTCCCCAGTATGTCCAGTCAGCCCCTACTCTGTCCGCCTTTAGGCGATCCTTGAAAACCCATTTATTCAGGTAAGCCTACCCCACCTAAGAACTATACCCGAGTCACCTCCATCAGATTGTCCACCGCATCGATTACCTTTTGTACCACCTCCCCCCTTCCTTTATTGTAAGCTCCATGAGCAGGGCCCTCCCATTCCTTCTGTACTGAAATGTATTCTACTGTCCCCCTTTGTATTGTAAAGCGTTGCATAAGCTTTTGGCGCAATATAAATCCTGTATTATAAAAATATGCGTTGTTCATATTTCATACCTGAGGTTTACAAACACTTTAAATAAAAGGCCAACACTAACTTTGGTAAAAAGGACCAACATGGGCAAAACACTTTTTTTCAATGCAGCTTCCTTACAGGACAGTGAACCAGTCCAGACAATGTGGGAGCTGAAGCGATAGCCACCAGGAAGGGGATCTTCTGAGAAATGGTCAGGAAGGAATTTCCCCAATCTTCTTAAAATGGAGGCATTTGAAGAGTCAACAAAACCAAAGCTTGAGTTCCATGGATTAAACATCAGTGGAAGAACCGCGTAACACCCTGTATGAGAGTACAATCCAGGTGGTGAGGAGCCAGTGGGAGTTTAAAAAAGCACAACCAAGGCATCAACCTGACCCTTAACAGTACACCGGGCCAGCTGCTAGTCCACCCCCCCCCCCCCCATTGGAGGAAGATCAATATCCAAACCACCAGGTGACATAGGCCTTCCAGGTGTGATAATAGATAAACTGGGACCTGGACTTACACTCTTGTAGCATTGTGAAGATTACAGCAGGAGAAAGATCCTCATCCTTCAACACCAAGCTCTCAACAGCCATACCATAAAGCCAACAACGGTAAAGCAGGATAGAAGTTCAAACCCCCGTGATAGATGGACGCAATGGAAGGCACCCAGGGACATCCACAACCAGACTAGTAAAGTCTGTGTACCAGGCCTGGCAATGCCAGTCCGGGGCCACTGGGATGCTCTCCAGCTCTATCCTTCACAACAACTGGCAAGAGTTTCAGAGCAGGAAAGGCATAAAATCAGAGAGCCCACACCAAAAAAAAAAAAAAGGAGGGTGCCGCATCAAACTCCGATAGGTCAGGATTATGCGGTCAGCCTCTGAGAGCGCACGCAGGGAAATGGCTCATCTCAGCTCCATAGAAGTCAATGAGGAAAAAAAAAAAGAGTCCCAAGAGTCGCACATCACCCTCATGTAATGAGTAGAAGCAGCTTCAGCCTTGACTCCATCCAGGCCACACCCCTGACACATTACATCCCACCCACGATACAAAAAAGGCCAAATGAAAAAAGTTCTAAGTGCTAACCAAAAACTGAGCTGTGTGTTGCAGATGGGGGGTTGGGGCACCAGGATGAGCCTCTCCTGGGCTGTTCTTTTGTTTGTACCTAGTGTCCTACTCATACAGGGGACACTAGAAGACATTGATCAAGATCTAAAGATTTTTATTTATTTCCCCTGCCCTACACATACACATACATACACCTGGCAGAAGGTCATTAGGCGTGCTGTTAATATTAGTTGCACCTGGGGTCCTTCTGTAGGTGGCGGCATCATACCCATCCGTTATGAATTAAGCCACGTCCTTCAATGAAAAATGGAGAATGAAAGATTATTTTCCCCACAAACACACACGACAGAAGGTCATTAACATTCCATTTCATAAACCAGGTATGGGATGAGGGGCAATCCCAGAAATCTCACATTAAGGTACGGGGGGGGGGGGGGGGGGGGAATGGGCAGGGCCACAATCATAGAAATCTCACATAAAAGGTACAGGGTGGAGGGCAGGACTACAATCATAGAAATCTCACATCAAGATACGGGGGGGGGGGGGAGGGGCAGGACTACAATCATAGAAATCTCACATCAAGGCACGGGGGGGGGGGGGCAGGACTACAATCATAGAAATCTCACATCAAGGTACGGGGGGGGGGCAGGACTACAATCATAGAAATCTCACATCAAGGTACGGGGGGGGGGGGCAGGACTACAATCACAGAAATCTCACATCAAGGTACGGGGGGGGGGGGGCAGGACTACAATCATAGAAATCTCACATCAGGTAAGTCAGGGCTCAAAATCCTTTTGTCAGACCATTCACTGTTGGCACCATGCGCAGGGATGCACAATTCCTATGGCCTGACGTCTGGGACATGTAGTTTAGAACACTGGGCAGTTTACTTGTTGGATGGAAGTATTCGGGCCTATGCTGGGGTCACCAGTCCGGTATTTGTATATTGTGGGGTCACCAGTCCGGTATTTGTATATTGTGGGGTCACCAGTCCGGTATTTGTATATTGTGGGGTCACCAGTCCGGTATTTGTATATTGTGGGGTCACCAGGTCCGGCATTTGTATATTGTGGGGTCACCAGTCCGGTATTTCTATATTGTGGGGTCACCAGTCCGGTATTTATATATTGTGGGGTCACCAGTCTGGTATTTATATATTGTGGGGTCACCAGTCCGGTATTTATATATTGTGGGGTCACCAGTCCGGTATTTATATATTGTGGGGTCACCAGTCCGGTATTTGTATATTGTGGGGTCACCAGTCCGGTATTTCTATATTGTGGGGTCACCAGGTCCGGTATTTAGATATTGTGGGGTCACCAGTCCGGTATTTATATATTGTGGGGTCACCAGTCCGGTATTTATACATTGAAATCATATCCCCTCTCAAGCGTCTCTTCTCCAGAGAGAATAAGTTCAGAGCTCACAACCTTTCCTCATAACTAAGATCCTCCAGACCCTTTATTAGCTTTGTTGCCCTCCTTTGTACTCGCTCCATTTCCAGTACATCCTTCCTGAGGACTGGAGCCCAGAACTGGACAGCATACTCCAGGTGCGGCCGGACCAGAGTCTTGTAGAGCGGGAGAATTATCGTTTTATCTCTGGAGTTGATCCCCTTTTTAATGCCAATATTCTGTTTGCTTTGTTAGCAGCAGCTTGGCATTGCATGTCATTGCTGAGCCTATCATCTACTAGGACCCCCAGGTCCTTCTCCATCCTAGATTCCCCCGCAGAGGTTCTCCCCCCCAGTCTATAGATTGCATTCAGATTTATTCCACTCAAATCCATTACTATACATTTTTCTACATTGAACCTCATTTGTCATGTAGTTATCCATCCCCCACTTTTATTTTATTGAGGTCTTTTTACAAGGTTTCCACATCTTGCTGTGAAGTTATTGTCCTGCTTAGCTTTGTATCATCTGCAAACACAGATTTAGTCATCTACCCCTGCTCTATATCATTTATCAATATATTAAACAGAATTGGTCCAGGATAGATCCTTGGGGGACCCCACTTACCACTCCAGACCATTCCGAGTACTCTCCATTTATTACCACCCTTGGAACACTCCCCCTGTAACCAGTTCTCTATCCAGGTACTCACCCTACAGTCCATGCCTACAGCCCTCTGTAAAGTAAATATTTATGGGGAACTGTATCAAATGCCTTTGCAAGATACAGAGACAGCACGTCTACGGGGCTTCCTTTATCTAGATCGGGGTCTCCAAACTTTTTAGCCTGAGGGCCACATTGTAGATTTTACAGGCCGAAAAAATTTGTTCCTTATAAATAAATAAAAAAATAATATCATAGCCTTTTCACTGGTCTGTGTCCCCGTCAGTCTCCTTGCACGTCCGTGTCCTCCATCAGAGTCTCATCATCAGTGTCCCCAGCAGAGTCAATCAGTGTGTCCCCAGCAGAGTCAATCAGTGTGTCCCCAGCATCAAGTTCACCATCAATATTCCCGGCTGAGTGTCCTCATTTGCCTCTAGCAGACTTCAGCTCTCCTGCTTCACACGTGGAATGATTTTGAATACAAACAGCAGGCGGGAAGCCAGGAGGTGCCGCACTAACGTCACTGGTTGCTAGGACATCGGCACAGCATGGGAGGGGGAGGGGGGGGCGGATTTGTTGTTGACCTGCCAGACATACTGCCGATAACAGCAGCTGCTTTTAAAAGGCAGCAGATTGGCAATGCTATGTTGGCAGAGTCTGGGTGAGCTGTGGGCCGGACAGAACGCACAAGCGGGCCGGGGTTTGGAGACCCCTGATCTAGATGGCAGCTCACTTCCTCACAGAATGTAAACAGATCCGGCCAGAACGATCCTTCATGAATCCATGCTAATTACTACTAATGATAGTTTTCATCAGCAAAATCTTGTATATAGTCCCTTATCATCCTCCAATAGCTTACATACTATTGATGTTAGACTGACTGGCCTATAGTTTCCGGGGATAGAGCTCGGCCCTTTTCTAAATATTGGTACCACGTTGGCTTTTCTCCAATTAGCTGGTACCATTTCATCGAGTAAACTGTACATTAAAACTAGGAACAAAAGTACTACCTATCACCTGAGTTTAAGGACTCTCGGGCTATGATCATCTAAATATCACACCAGGTATGAGAGGACGACAGGATCACAGAAATCTGACATCAGGTTACGGGAAGAGGACAAGACTACAATCATAGAAACCACACATTAGGTATGAGAAGAGGACAGGACTCTCATATCAAGGTATGGAATGAGGGAAGGACTACAAAAATAGAGATCTCCCATCAGGTACAATACAAGGGAAGGACTAAAATAGAAGCCTCACATTAGGTGTGAGAAGAGGACAGGACTACAATCATCCAAATCTGACATCAGGTAGGGAATGAGGACAGGACTACAATCATCCAAATCTGACATCAGGTATGGAATGAGGACAGGACTACAAATCATCCAAATCTGACATCAGGTAGGGAATGAGGACAGGACTACAATCATCAAAATCTGACATCAGGTAGGGAATGAGGACAGGACTACAATCATCCAAATCTGACATCAGGTATGGAATGAGGACAGGACTACAATCATCCAAATCTGACATCAGGTATGGAATAAGGACAGGACTACAATCATCCAAATCTGACATCAGGTATGGAATAAGGACAGGACTACAATCATCCAAATCTGACATCAGGTATGGAATGAGGACAGGACTACAATCATTTAAATCTGACATCAGGTATGGAATGAGGACAGGACTACAATCATAGAAACCTCACATTAGGTATGGGAAGAGGACAGGACTACAATCATCCAAATCTGACATCAGGCATGGAATAAGGACAGGACTACAATCATCCAAATCTGACATCAGGTATGGAATAAAGGACAGGACTACAATCATCCAAATCTGACATCAGGCATGGAATGAGGACAGGACTACAATCACAGAAACCTCACATTAGGTATGGGAAGAGGACAGGACTACAATTATAGGAACCTCACATTAGGTATGGGAAGAGGACAGGTTCTCTCACATCAAGGTATGGGATGAGGGAAGGACTACAATCATATGAACCTCACATTAGGTATGGGAAGAGGACAGGTTCTCTCACATCAAGGTATGGAAAGAGGGAAGGACTACAATCATAGTAACCTCACATTAGGTATGGGAAGAGGACAGGTTCTCTCACATCAAGGTATGGGATGAGGGAAGGACTACAATCATAGGAACCTCACATTAGGTATGGGAAGAGGACAGGTTCTCTCACATCAAGGTATGGAATGAGGGAAGGACTACAATCATAGGAACCTCACATTAGGTATGGGAAGAGGACAGGTTCTCTCACATCAAGGTATGGGATGAGGGAAGGACTACAATCATATGAACCTCACATTAGGTATGGGAAGAGGACAGGTTCTCTCACATCAAGGTATGGAAAGAGGGAAGGACTACAATCATAGGAACCTCACATTAGGTATGGGAAGAGGACAGGTTCTCTCACATCAAGGTATGGAAAGAGGGAAGGACTACAATCATAGGAACCTCACATTAGGTATGGGAAGAGGACAGGTTCTCTCACATCAAGGTATGGGATGAGGGAAGGACTACAATCATAGGAACCTCACATTAGGTATGGGAAGAGGACAGGTTCTCTCAAATCAAGGTATGGAATGAGGGAAGGACTACAATAATAGAGATCTCACTTTAGGTATGATACAAGGTGTATGATCATAGGATGGGGACAGGACTCAGATCTCATTTGGCACCAGGTACAAGATGGGGGGCAAGACTACAATAGAAATCTCACACCAGGAAGCAAGGATTTTACTCCATCACTACAAATGTTTAATTGGAATCCCAGAATAAAAAAAAACATTGAAAAAGACCCCCCCATCCCCCATGTCTGAGTGCGAAGCACCCTCTCCATTCAGAAACTTCCACGTCCATCCACAACACGGAATTAAAATGTGCCTCCTCAGAAACGGCCCGACCTCTCGCGGTCTCTTGACCTCCGTCGATCTCTTTCCCGGCCTCCATCCCGACCTCCTTCCCGGCCTCTTTGGCCGCGGTCTCTGGAACGGGATCGTCGCTCTCGTGACCTGGAATGAGATCGATTCCCATAAGAAAATAAACACATCACATTTTGAGCACAAAGGCAAAAAAGGAGAGGACCTGAAAGGCTCGGGAACCAAAGATGTCTCCACAAGAGAAGAGACGTCTGAAGGACCTGGTTTATCCAGGTCCTGGTAGAGCTGGTAGTAGGCGGCCCAATGTTTGCTGGGCTTGTTCTGTAATGTTGAAGACGTTTCACAGCTGATCCTAGAAGGGAACCTTAGAAGGGAACCCGCCTTGTGTCTCTAGTAGTTTGTACACCCTGAACTTGTCTTGAGAAGGAAAGCATTGAACACCCTTCAGTGTAGAGTCAGGACCTTCCCCTTCATGTTATTCCCCACAAGTGGATCAAGAAGACTAATGAATGTACAAGCTAAATGGAACGGGGAGGGGACTTCCCTACCATCTAGCAAAAAGGTCCTAACCATGTTGGTAGGGGAGATGCCTGGGGCCCCTGAAGGGAGCGATGGATTTCTAGAGGTAAATGACCAGTTTTCCTGACCCCTCACCCCTTTACTGGCCTGCCTGAGAGTCACTGCCATCCTATCTACTGTGTCCTTCCTTCTCATGTCAGGGAAATGGAGAACCCGGATCCCCGAGCAACAGGTTCCAGGGGCAGGACGACTGTGGAGCAGCAGGGACAATGGTAGGATAAATGCAGGATGTAGTGCAAAAACTCTGCTACATGCGTCCAATCATGGGGGGTGGAGGACACTATTACCAAAAGTATTGGGATGCCTGGGTTTCCATCTGGGCTCTGTGCAGGCCAGTCAAGTTCCTCCACCCCAAACTCGCTCCTCCATGTCTTTATGGACCTTGCTTTGTGCACTGGTGGGCAGTCATGTTGGAACAGGAAGGGGCCATCCCCAAACTCTTCCCACAACGTTGTCCAAAATGTCTTGGTATTCTGACGCCTTAAGAGTTCCCTTCACTGGAACTAAGGGGCCAAGCCCAACCCCTGAAAAACACCCCCACACCATAATCCCCCCCCCACACCATAATCCCCCCTCCACACACACACACAATGATCCCCCCTCCACCAAATGATTTGGACCAGTGCACAAAACAAGGTCTATAAAGACATGGATGAGCGAGTTTGGGGTGGAGGAACTTTACTGGCCTGCACAGAGTCCTGACCTCAACCCGATAGAACACCTTATAGCGGAGACTGCGAGCCAGGCCTTCTCGTCCAACCTCAGTGCCTGACCTCACAAATGCTCTTCTGGAAGAATGGTCAAACATTCCCATAGACACCCTCCTAAACCTTGTGGACGGCCTTCCCAGAAGAGGTGAAGCTGTTATATCTGCAAAGGGCGGAGCCAACCCAAATATTGAACCCTCCGGACTAAGACTGGGATGCTATTAAAGGTCATGTGTGTGTAAAGGCATGTGTCCCAATACTTTTGGTGATATAGCGTGTATGTATATTACACACACAGTCTTGGCCGGTCCTATTGCCCCCCTACCAGAAAATGGTTGCAATGACAAACATTTCGTCATTCTCGGGGTTATTGTAACAAATCTGACATTCTACACCAAACTCCAATCATGGACTGGACACAATTATTGGCACCTTCTGAAAAATTGTAAGAAATCATTGCATTCCAAGTCTCTGATCCTCCTGTCATTAAACTCACCTGTATCCATTACCGGGTGCTGACAATATAGAGATCACACCGGTAACCAGTTACAATGGTGAAAAATGGACTCAACCTTTCTGTTGTGAGTCTCTGTGTGGAGTATGGAGAAGAGGAAGAGCAGCAAAGAATTTTCTGAAGATTTGAGAACCAAAATTGTGGAGAATAATGGACAATCTCAGGGTTACATCTCCAGAGATCTTAAAAAGGAGACGTACGGGGGGGGGGGGGGGGGGGGCGCTCAATTTGGCTGTACTTCTCCTGAGGATTCGTTCGTTCTGCACTCCTGTGACCAGTTGTCATCACAGAGCTGGACCAAGCTCGGGACAATGGAGTTGGGATCCACCCACATGCTTGGACTGGCAGCCACTGAGCGTCTGAGCTGGCCGCTACCGCCCTCTCCACAGCCCAGCGCTCCAATGAGCATGTGGGGGGGGGGGGGGGTAGCGACAGGCTCAGGCTCTACCGGTCCAAGCATGTGGGTGGATCCAGACTTCATTGTCACAATCTTGACCAAGCCTGGACCGGCTCTGTGACATCAGCAGACAGCGGGCTTCAGCCACCAGCTCTCTGCTCAGGGAGCCCTGAGAACCGAGCGATCGGCGGCGTTAGATCGCTCAGTTCCCAGTGTTAGAGCCAGCGGGGGAGCGGTGCTGCATCCACCTAGGAAAGTATAAATCTGCAATAAAAACAAAAAGTCCATTCTTGTCTTTTAATGTTTCGTTGTCCACTGAGTGGAACATGATCACTAATGTACAGTCGGTGGTCTCTCTCTCTCGAGGGATGTGGACAAAAGAGAGACATTCAAAGATTACAACGACGGAATGTTGGATAAAAGAACTTCGATCAACCTCCAGACACATTCCAGCTGACTTCCAGGCACCGTCACCATCTGACTGAAAAGGGGTACTGGGATAGGAGATCCAGGAGGACCCCACTGCTGACACACAAACATAAAAAAAAAAGCCAAAACTCACCTGACGACGTCAAAGTCCTTCTGAGGGAATGTGCTGTGGACAGACGAAACAAAAATTACAGGTTTTTTATGGTAAATCCCATCATTCTACTGTTTTCAGAAAAAGAAACGAGGCCTTCAAAGAAAAGAACACAGTCATATATGGTGGTGGGGTTGGGGGTGGGGGGGTCACTCGTGTTTTGGGGTCACATTGCTGCTCCAGGCACTGGATGATAATGGCATTATGAAATCTGACAACTAAGAATTGTGGGGTGCAATTGTCATAAAGTTGGGTCGGAGGTCATGGTTCTTACAGCAGGACAATGACCCCCAAATCACACGTCAAAAAAGCCCCCAGAAATGGTTTAAGGCAAAGCCCTGGAGAGTCCTGACCAGCAATGAGTCCAGAACTAAATCCCATAGAGCTTCTGTGAAGAGACCTCAGGAACCCCTTCTAATCTGAGGGAACGGGGCAGTGGGCAAAGAGTGGGCCAACATTTCAGTAGAGAAGTGGAAGGAACTCCTTGGATGGTTACAGGAAGCCACTGATTTCAGTTGTTTTCCAAGGGGTGAGCTGCCAAATATTACATTGGAGGGTGCCAATAATTCTGTCCATGATTGGAGTTTTTGAGTGGAATGTGTCAGATTTGGCTTTTTGTTTCTCCACTTTGTGTTATTTCAATACAAAAACACAAGAAAAACATGAGAATGCCAAAATATTTATCATTGCAACAAATTTCTGGGGGAAGGGGGCATGCGGGGGAGGGGGAAGGGGGCGTGCGGGGGAGGGGGAAGGGGGCATGCGGGGGAGGGGGAAGGGGGCATAAGACTACTTAAAGAGCGGAAAATCCTTATTGTCTCCCCTGCAGATTGTGTAAGTTTTGCCCCCTTACATAGAAATGAAGGGTCTATAATTTTTATCATAGGTGTATTTTATATGATAGAGACAGAATATCAACCAAAAATCCAGAAAAATCACACAATACAAATGTTATAAATGGAGTAAAATAAGTATTTGCTCCCCTTAGTAGTTGGTGGAGAAACCCTTGTTGGTGATCACAGAGGTCAGACGTTTCTTGGAGTTGGTGATCAATTTCCACACATAAAGGTTCAGGCCGACTTTGCCACATTGAGGGGCCAATGGACGGGGCCATGTATTGTAAGATCTTGGAGGAGAACCTTCTTCCCTCATCCAGAACACTGAAGATGGGTCATGGATGGGTCTTCCAGCATGACAATGACCCAAAACATATCGCCAAGGCAACAAAGGAGGGGCTCAAGAAGAAGCACATGAAGGTCATGGAGTGGCCTATCCAGTCTCCAGACCTTAATCCCATAGAAAATGTATGGAGGAGCTGAAACTTCGAGTTACCAAGAGACCTTCAGGATTTAGAGAAGAGAAAATCCCTCCTGAGATGTGTGGAAACTGATCACCACCTACAAGAAACGTCTGACCTCTGTGATCACCAACAAGGGTTTCTCCACCAACTACTAAGGGGAGCAAATACTTATTTTACTCCATTTATAACATTTGTGATTTTTCTGGATTTTTGGTTGATATTTTGTCTCTATCATATAAAATACACTTATGATAAAAATTATAGACCCTTCATTTCTATGTAAGGGGGCAAAACTTACACCATCTGCAGGGAGACGATCAGTATTTATACCCCTCTGTATATGAGGGTCTCAGAAGATCTATTGGGAAGGAGGGGGCTGTGACTTGGGTGACTCCGGTGTGTAGATATTCATGTCATGCCGTGTACAGGGAGGAGTTCCTTGTATGTACTTGGCGTGTCCCTCCCGTCTATTTCCAGGTAAACATGGATGACAATACGTATTCTATGTAGACCAAACACAACACGGGTGTACTTACTTCTTCCTGCGACGGCCGTACAGCTCCCGGCGCAGCTCCCGCGAGATCGGTTTAAGATGCATGAAGTTACAGAAGCCGCCACGTGTGCATTCCCTGCGGAGAGAGAGATTTCATTATTCCACCACTACAAAGATTGCAATAAGAAGTGTAAGAGAGCGACCAGGACCCCGAAACCAACAGAGGAGACAAAAGAGAGCGACCAGGACCCCGAAACCAACAGAGGAGACAAAAGAGAGCGACCAGGACCCCGAAACCAACAGAGGAGACAAAAGAGAGCGACCAGGACCCCGAAACCAACAGAGGAGACAAAAGAGAGCGACCAGGACCCCGAAACCAACAGAGGAGACAAAAGAGAGCGACCAGGACCCCGAAACCAACAGAGGAGACAAAAGAGAGCGACCAGGACCCCGAAACCAACAGAGGAGACAAAAGAGAGCGACCAGGACCCCGAAACCAACAGAGGAGACAAAAGAGAGCGACCAGGACCCCGAAACCAACAGAGGAGAAAAAAGAGAGCGACCAGGACCCCGAAACCAACAGAGGAGAAAAAAGAGAGCGACCAGGACCCCGAAACCAACAGAGGAGACAAAAGAGAGCGACCAGGACCCCGAAACCAACAGAGGAGACAAAAGAGAGAGCGACCAGGACCCCGAAACCAACAGAGAAGACAAAAGAGAGCGACCAGGACCCCGAAACCAACAGAGGAGACAAAAGAGAGCGACCAGGACCCCGAAACCAACAGAGGAGACAAAAGAGAGCGACCAGGACCCCGAAACCAACAGAGGAGACAAAAGAGAGCGACCAGGACCCCGAAACCAACAGAGGAGACAAAAGAGAGCGACCAGGACCCCGAAACCAACAGAGGAGAAAAAAGAGAGCGACCAGGACCCCGAAACCAACAGAGGAGACAGAAGAGAGCGACCAGGACCCCGAAACCAACAGAGGAGACAAAAGAGAGCGACCAGGACCCCGAAACCAACAGAGGAGACAAAAGAGAGCGACCAGGACCCCGAAACCAACAGAGGAGACAAAAGAGAGAGCGACCAGGACCCCGAAACCAACAGAGGAGACAAAAGAGAGAGCGACCAGGACCCCGAAACCAACAGAGGAGACAAAAGAGAGCGACCAGGACCCCGAAACCAACAGAGGAGACAAAAGAGAGCGACCAGGACCCCGAAACCAACAGAGGAGACAAAAGAGAGCGACCAGGACCCCGAAACCAACAGAGGAGAAAAAAGAGAGCGACCAGGACCCCGAAACCAACAGAGGAGACAGAAGAGAGCGACCAGGACCCCGAAACCAACAGAGGAGACAAAAGAGAGCGACCAGGACCCCGAAACCAACAGAGGAGACAAAAGAGAGCGACCAGGACCCCGAAACCAACAGAGGAGACAAAAAGAGAGCGACCAGGACCCCGAAACCAACAGAGGAGACAAAAGAGAGTGACCAGGACCCCGAAACCAACAGAGGAGACAAAAGAGAGCGACCAGGACCCCGAAACCAACAGAGGAGACAAAAAGAGAGCGACCAGGACCCCGAAACCAACAGAGGAGACAAAAAGAGAGCGACCAGGACCCCGAAACCAACAGAGGAGACAAAAGAGAGCGACCAGGACCCCGAAACCAACAGAGGAGACAAAAGAGAGCGACCAGGACCCCGAAACCAACAGAGGAGACAAAAGAGAGCGACCAGGACCCCGAAACCAACAGAGGAGACAAAAGAGAGCGACCAGGACCCCGAAACCAACAGAGGAGACAAAAGAGAGCGACCAGGACCCCGAAACCAACAGAGGAGACAAAAGAGAGCGACCAGGACCCCGAAACCAACAGAGGAGAAAAAAGAGAGCGACCAGGACCCCGAAACCCACAGAGGAGACATAAGAGAGCGACCAGAACCCCGAAACCAACAGAGGTGACAAAAGAGAGCGACCAGGACCCCGAAACCAACAGAGGAGAAAAAAGAGAGCGACCAGGACCCCGAAACCAACAGAGGAGAAAAAAGAGAGCGACCAGGACCCCGAAACCAACAGAGAAGACAAAAGAGAGCGACCAGGACCCCGAAACCAACAGAGGAGACATAAGAGAGCGACCAGGACCCCGAAACCAACAGAGGAGAAAAAAGAGAGCGACCAGGACCCCGAAACCAACAGAGGAGACATAAGAGAGCGACCAGGACCCCGAAACCAACAGAGGAGAAAAAAGAGAGCGACCAGGACCCCGAAACCAACAGAGGAGACATAAGAGAGCGACCAGGACCCCGAAACCAACAGAGAAGACAAAAGAGAGCGACCAGGACCCCGAAACCAACAGAGGAGACAAAAGAGAGCGACCAGGACCCCGAAACCAACAGAGGAGAAAAAAGAGAGCGACCAGGACCCCGAAACCAACAGAGGAGACAAAAGAGAGCGACCAGGACCCCGAAACCAACAGAGGAGAAAAAAGAGAGCGACCAGGACCCCGAGACCAACAGAGGAGAAAAAAGAGAGCGACCAGGACCCCGAAACCAACAGAGGAGACATAAGAGAGCGACCAGGACCCCGAAACCAACAGAGGAGACAAAAGAGAGCGACCAGGACCCCGAAACCAACAGAGGAGACAAAAGAGAGCGACCAGGACCCCGAAACCAACAGAGGAGACAAAAGAGAGCGACCAGGACCCCAAAACCAACAGAGGAGACATAAGAGAGCGACCAGGACCCCGAAACCAACAGAGGAGACATAAGAGAGCGACCAGGACCCCGAAACCAACAGAGGAGACAAAAGAGAGCGACCAGGACCCCGAAACCAACAGAGGAGACAAAAAGAGAGCGACCAGGACCCCGAAACCAACAGAGAAGACAAAAGAGAGCGACCAGGACCCCAAAACCAACAGAGGAGACATGAGAGCGACCAGGACCCCGAAACCAACAGAGGAGACAAAAGAGAGCGACCAGGACCCCGAAACCAACAGAGGAGACAAAAGAGAGCGACCAGGACCCCGAAACCAACAGAGGAGACATAAGAGAGCGACCAGGACCCCGAAACCAACAGAGGAGACAAAAGAGAGCGACCAGGACCCCGAAACCAACAGAGGAGAAAAAAGAGAGCGACCAGGACCCCGAAACCAACAGAGGAGACAAAATAATCTATTAACCACTCAGGCTCGGTTCACACAGGGGCTGCACACGACATCCACGGTGACTTGCAAAATGACTTCTGTATAGAAATCAATGCAAGTCGCCCCAAAAGAAGTACAGGAACCTTTTTCTAAGTCGGAGTGACTTGCGTCGCTCCTATTAGAACGGTTCCATTGTACAGAACGGGAGGAGACTTGTCAGGCGGCTAGGTCACCTGACAAGTCGCCCCTGTGTGAACCGGCTCTTAAAGGACCCCACCTTTTCTGGAACTTTCTGTTTACAAGTTTAAATCAGTATTTTTTGTTAGAACCCCCAAAACACACAGAGAAAAGGAAGCGGGATCGCTGCACAAAGAGAATATTTATTTAAAAAAAAAATAGTAAAAAAGGTATGCATGGAAAGTATGAGAACAGTATTTAGAAACAGTTACCATCCCCCTCCCAGGATATGGAAAGATTACAACTTTTAAAAAAATGTTTTAATAAATATTCTATTTGTGCAGCGATGTGGCTTCCTGTATATATGACCTGTGGGAAGGTCTGATGGCTATGATACCGTCATACACCTCACCCCTTTTCAGTATGTGAGAAAAAAAAAAAAAAAAAAAAAAAATTTTTTATATATATATATATATATATATATATATATATATATATATATATATATATATATATATATATATATATATATATATATATATATATATATATACACACACACACACACACACACACATAATATATATACACACACACACAGAGATCCTAGGGAATAAAATGGCGTTCATTGCAATTTTTGTACATCACACGATACCTGCGCAGTGGTTTTGCAAACAATATTTTGAGGGCAAAAAAAAAATACTTTAAAATTGAACACAAAAAATGAAACCACACAAAACAATATTTACCCAAATTTTTCCAAAAATGTGAAAGATGATGTTACGCCGAGTAAATAGATACCCAACACGTCATGCTTTAAAATCGCGCCGGCTCGTGGACTGGTGACAAACTACAGTACTATAAAATGGTCACAGGCGACACTTTAACCGTTCTCGGAGCGCCCGCCCGCCGTCGGTTAACATCGCTACTTTGATGAGGAACACCGTTGTTATGGTAACATGTAGCTACCATCACCCCAAAACGTCACTTCCATCCAATGCTCTTAAAGAGACATTTTTTATGATTGTATTTTAGTGTAAATATGAGATGTGAAGTCATGTGACCCTCCAGATCTCATATATAAGAGAACCTCTCATACTTTCTATTACAGGGGATGTTGACATTCCTTGTAATAGGAAAAAAAGTGATCCAAATTTTTTTTTTAAAAGAACAGTGTAAAAATAAAAAGGTAAAATAAGAATTTTTTTTTAAAACTCGCCCCGTCCCACAGAAGCGCTCGCATATAAAAACTGTTCAGACCACACATGTGAGGTATCGCCGCGATCGGTAGAGTGAGAGCAATAATTCTACCCCCAGACTTCCTCTGTAATGCAAAACATGCAACCTGTAGAATTTTTTAAATGTCACCTATGCAGATTTTGAAGGGTAAAAATTTGTCACCAGTCCACGAGCGGGCGCAATTTTAAAAGTGTGACATGTTGGGTATCAATTTACTCAGCGTAACGTTATCTTTCACAATATAAATTAAAAATAAAAAATTGGGGTAACTTTACTGTTGTCTTATTTTTTTTATTCAAAAAAGTGAATTTTTTCCCCAAAAAAGTGCGCTTGTAAGATCGCTGAGACAAAAAGTATCGCAACAACCGCCATTTTATTCTCTAGGGTGTGGGAAGAGGAGGATCGGGGCTGCTCTGTGCAAAACCATTACAGGAGGAAAGTAGAACATGTTTTTTTTTTTTTTTTTAAATAACAAATACAAGACTTTTGTATAACTTTAAAATCGATCGCAGCACATGAGGTGTCGCTGTAAATGTCAGAGCGAGAGTAATAATTCTAGCACCGGACCTCCTGTGTAAAGGCAGGTGTACAGATAATAAGAGAATCAGGTGATCGATCGTCTGTCTTCAATGATTCACAGCAAGTCAGAACCGAGGATAGAAACAATGTATGAGAATTCTCCTATGAGAAAAGCTTTGTGTTGTGGTTTCGATCGCACAGGTCTTTCGTATCGGACTTTTTCACGTACACATTTATTGAAAATCGTTCGTTCTCGATGATGTACAAGAAAACTTTTGGGGTTTGTCCCTTCCGAAATCTTTGTTTGGAAAGTGTGAATGGGATGTGGAAAGTTGTGTGGACGGACGGTACAGAAACGGAACGATCGTAGGGGATTTTCTCATCGTGTGTACCTGGGTTAGGTCTCAGTTCACACCGCAGTGCCCGGCTGTTATCGCTCACGCTCCGCTTGCTTTTAACCACAAAGAGGGGGTGAAATGTGCCAGAATTGCAGCATTGCCGACGCGCTTTTCAGGCACCGCCCATTCATTTCAATGGGAAGGTGCGATTCGGGAGCGCCATTTCCCCACCCCAACTTTCCCCAACGTCCCGCAAGCGCCCCGCCCCGGGGTGAGGAGTCACACTCGCAGGAATGGGAGGCGGTTTTCAGGCACTGCCCATTCATTTCAATGGGAAGGTGCGATTCGGGAGCGCCATTTCCCCACCCCAACTTTCCCCAACGTCCAACAAGCGCCCCGCCCCGGGGTGAGGAGTCACACTCGCAGGAATGGGAGGCGGTTTTCAGGCACTGCCCATTCATTTCAATGGGAAGGTGCGATTCGGGAGCGCCATTTCCCCACCCCAACTTTCCCCAACGTCCCGCAAGCGCCCCGCCCCAGGGTGTGAAGTCACACTCGCAGGAATGGGAGGCGGTTTTCAGGCACTATTTAAAGGCCATTTCTAGCGCTCAAATACCTGAAAACCGCCTCTGTGGGAGGAGTCTTAGAGCTCAGTACACGCCCACACAGCTCGCTTTTCATAGATTCTGCCGCTTTTTGCACACGCAAATTTCTGCCCAATTTGTTGTTAGAGAGATTAAAAAACACAAAATCAAATTGTGGCAAAAAACGCACTGCGAGCTTTTCTACAAATATTATTAATCAATCAATTTTTAAAAAAAACACATTGGTGTGAACCACGCCTACCTCTAAACTGGCAACCTGTAAGGGTGTTTAACTGCTTCCCAACCGCCCCGCATAATATAAAATATATTTATATATCGATCGTCCCTTCAGTGCAAAATCATGTACCTGTACGCCATTCCGTTTCCTGGGTCTGGGGGCGCTGGCAACCAGCTCACAATGTGATTGGACACAGCGGGCGGGAGCCAATCAGTGGGGTCCACCAGGACCCACCGATCGTTCCTGAGACGGACAGAACAGTGATCTGCAGATGTACACAAGGCAGATCACCGTTCTCTGACAGGAGAAGACACAGATCTTGTGTTTTCTGCTAAGCAAGAACACGTCTTCCTACAGTACAAGCACCCCCCCATACAGTTAGAAAGCACCCCCCCCCATACAGTTAGAAAGCACCCCCTAGGGACACATCTAACCCTTTGATTGCACCCTGATGTTAACTCCTTCCCAGCCAGCGTCATTAGTACAGTGACAGTGCATATTATTTAGCTCTGATCTCAGTAATAGTGTTGCTGGTCCCCCCAAAAAAGTGTCAGATTTGTCCGCTGTAATATCGCAGCCCCGCCACAAGTCGCTGATCGCCGCCATTAATAGTAAAAAAAAAAAAAAAAGTCCACAAATCTATCACATAGTTTGTAGATGTGATAACTTTTTGCACAAACCAATCAATATACGATTATTGTAGGGCTGCAACTAACGATTATTTTCATAATCGATTAGTTGGCCGATTATTGTTTCGATTAATCGATTAATCGGTTAATAACCTTAAAAAAAAAAGTGTGGTGTATAATTTAGTTAAAATGTAAAGTTTAAAAAAGGCATTTTATTCTTAAATATCTCTATGCAGTGGTAAATAACCAACTATATGGTTAGGGAGCAAAATATTGAATCCCCTCTGAGAATAACAGACAGAAGAGATATACTGTATATACACTATTAGAGGAGATATACTGTATACACTATTAGAAGAGAAATACTGTTTTTTGGCCAATTTGTTGATGGGCAGATTAAAAAATACAAATTGCTGCAAAAACACATTACATGCTTTTCTGCAGCTTCTCCATTGAAGTATATTGAACCTAAAAAGCACCGTTTTGCGTTAAAAAAAAAAAAAAGTCCCTGACCCTTTCTAAATACGCAGCGGCTGAAAAAAGCTGTGAACGTGTCCCATAGGAAACCATGTTAAATGAACTGTAGTGTGTTTCTGCAAAAAGCACCAAAAAACACATAGGTGTGAACCAGGTCTAAGACGTTTAGTACCATAATGGGGTTAAAAGAAACTAAAATGAACACTTTATAGTACAAAAAAAGCAAATAATCGCTACTGTAAGGTTCATTTTTTTACTGTAGAACGGTGAAAGTAATATTTACAGTAGCGATTATTTCCTCTTTTTGTACTATAAAGGGCTAATGTTATATTTTTAACCCCATTATGTTACTTGCCGATTAATCGATTATGAAAATAGTAATCGATTAATTTCATAATCGATTAGTTGTCGATTAATCGATTAGTTGTTTCAGCCCTAGATTATTGGGATTTTTTTTTTTTTTAAATGTAGCAGAATACAGATTGGCCTAAAGTGATGAAGAAATTAGATTTTTTTTATTGGATGTTTTATAGCAAAAAGTAAAAATAGTTTGTTTTTCAAAATTGTCGCTCCTTTTTTTTGTTTATAGTGCAAAAAATAAAAACCGCAGAGGCGATCAAATACCACCAAAAGAAATCTCTATTTGTGGGGAAAAAAAACATCAGTTTTATTTGGGTACAACGTCGCACGACCGCGCAATTGTCAGTTACAGTAGCTGGATGCAAATTCAAAGTGCGACATGTTGGGAAAAATACAATTGCTGCGCAAATACCATGCAATATAAAAAAATGGCAACACCCACCATTTTATTCTCTAGGGCAGGGGTCTAAAACTGGTGGGTCGCCAACTGTTGTGAACAGAAAGATTTTTACCTTCATACATTCTAAAAAAAAAAAAACCTTGTGACTTTACAATCACTTTAAGGAAAGCTGACTGAGCGGAATGGTGCCGGTGAATTGGCATCAAGCCAGAATGTTACCAATAAGAATGGATGGAGAGATATACCTGGAAAACTACAAACCAGTCAGCCTAACATGGATAGTATGTAAATGATTGGAGAGGATGATAAGGGAATATAATGTGCTGATAAGATCAGTATTAGGGGTAATCAGCACAGGGGGTGCATGAAAGCCAAGCAGGGTGATCACATCAGGATAGAGAAACTACAAGGGGGGGGGGGGGGGTACAACTACACGGCAGATGAGGGTCAATGTAAGGAAATGTAAAACAATGCACTTGTCTAGTAGATGACAATCTCAGCAATGCCAAGCAGAGCCATCACAATATTACCACGCATTTAGGCCCCCCCCCCGCACTATTCAGGTGACTCAGGGAGAGACGGGCCACTGAGAAGCAGTTTAACCTGAAATGGTGCCAGGGCTCTTCACTGTCAAAACAATAAGGAAGTGGAACTCCCTTCCACAATTGGTGGTTTCAGTGGGAAGCCTCTCTAATTTATAAAAACTCTTAGATAGGCATCCTAGAGAATGTAATATACAGGGATATGGCAGAGATGATCACACACAGGCTGAACTGGTGTCTTCATTCAACCTCACCAACTAGGAGGTACTATACAGATCACATGAATACAGCAAGCCCCTCCCCCCGGTACTCACCCCATCTCATATTGGCGGCAGCACGCCTCCCGGAAGTCGGTGACTGGAGACAGTTCTGCGTGGATGGGCTGACCGTTGAACCAGCGATTGTTTAAATCCTTCACTGCCTTCTCTGCGTCTTCTTCCCGACGGAACTGTGACAGAGAATACAACGTTACTGGACTGACCGCCAATATGGCTTCTACCCCGACCATAGGTGGTCAAAACATTCAGGAGCCAGGTACTCCCTCAAATACCCATGTATGGATATTCAACCCCACCCACCCCACTCGTCCCGAGCCCGTGTAGGGGCGGCCACCCGTCCCCCCGACCCGCCCGTGTACGGACGGCCGCCCATCCCCCCCGACCCGCCCGTGTACGGACGGCCACCCGTCCCCCCCCGACCCGCCCGTGTACGGACGGCCACCAGTCCCCCCCCCCCCCCCCCGAGTAAGGACGGCCACCAGTTCCCCCCCGAGTAAGGACGGCCACCAGTTCCCCCCCGAGTAAGGACGGCCACCAGTTCCCCCCCGAGTAAGGACGGCCACCAGTTCCCCCCCGAGTAAGGACGGCCACCAGTTCCCCCCCGAGTAAGGACGGCCACCAGTTCCCCCCCCCCCCCCGAGTAAGGACGGCCACCAGTTCCCCCCCCCCCCCCGAGTAAGGACGGCCACCAGTCCCCCCCCCCCCAAGTAAGGACGGCCACTAGTTCCAGCCCGAGTAAGGACGGCCACCAGTTCCCCCCCCCCCCCGAGTAAGGACGGCCACCAGTTCCCCCCCCGAGTAAGGACGGCCACCAGTTCCACCCCCGAGTAAGGACGGCCACCAGTTCCACCCCCGAGTAAGGACGGCCACCAGTTCCACCCCCGAGTAAGGACGGCCACCAGTTCCACCCCCGAGTAAGGACGGCCACCAGTTCCACCCCCGAGTAAGGACGGCCACCAGTTCCACCCCCGAGTAAGGACGGCCACCAGTTCCACCCCCGAGTAAGGACGGCCACCAGTTCCACCCCGAGTAAGGACGGCCACCAGTTCCACCCCCGAGTAAGGACGGCCACCAGTTCCACCCCCGAGTAAGGACGGCCACCAGTTCCACCCCCGAGTAAGGACGGCCACCAGTTCCCCCCCGAGTAAGGACGGCCACCAGTTCCCCCCCCCGAGTAAGGACGGCCACCAGTTCCACCCCCGAGTAAGGACGGCCACCAGTTCCACCCCCGAGTAAGGACGGCCACCAGTTCCACCCCCGAGTAAGGACGGCCACCAGTTCCACCCCCGAGTAAGGACGGCCACCAGTTCCCCCCCCGAGTAAGGACGGCCACCAGTTCCCCCCCCCGAGTAAGGACGGCCACCAGTTCCCCCCCCGAGTAAGGACGGCCACCAGTTCCCCCCCCGAGTAAGGACGGCCACCAGTTCCCCCCCCGAGTAAGGACGGCCACCAGTTCCCCCCCCCGAGTAAGGACGGCCACCAGTTCCCCCCCCCGAGTAAGGACGGCCACCAGTTCCCCCCCCCCGAGTAAGGACGGCCACCAGTTCCCCCCCCCGAGTAAGGACGGCCACCAGTTCCCCCCCCCCCGAGTAAGGACGGCCACCAGTTCCCCCCCCCGAGTAAGGACGGCCACCAGTTCCCCCCCCCGAGTAAGGACGGCCACCAGTTCCCCCCCCCGAGTAAGGACGGCCACCAGTTCCCCCCCCGAGTAAGGACGGCCACCAGTTCCCCCCCCGAGTAAGGACGGCCACCAGTTCCCCCCCGAGTAAGGACGGCCACCAGTTCCCCCCCCGAGTAAGGACGGCCACCAGTTCCCCCCCCCCGAGTAAGGACGGCCACCAGTTCCCCCCCGAGTAAGGACGGCCACCAGTTCCCCCCCCCCGAGTAAGGACGGCCACCAGTTCCCCCCCCCGAGTAAGGACGGCCACCAGTTCCCCCCCCCGAGTAAGGACGGCCACCAGTTCCCCCCCCCCCCCGAGTAAGGACGGCCACCAGTTTCCCCCCCCCCCCCGAGTAAGGACGGCCACCAGTTTCCCCCCCCGAGTAAGGACGGCCACCAGTTCCCCCCCCCCCAGTAAGGACGGCCACCAGTTCCCCCCCCCCCCGAGTAAGGACGGCCACCAGTTCCCCCCCCCCGAGTAAGGACGGCCACCAGTTCCCCCCCGAGTAAGGACGGCCACCAGTTCCCCCCCGAGTAAGGACGGCCACCAGTTCCCCCCCCGAGTAAGGACGGCCACCAGTTCCCCCCCAGAGTAAGGACGGCCACAGTTCCCCCCCGAGTAAGGACGGCCACCAGTTCCCCCCCGAGTAAGGACGGCCACCAGTTCCCCCCCGAGTAAGGACGGCCACCAGTTCCCCCCCGAGTAAGGACGGCCACCAGTTCCCCCCCGAGTAAGGACGGCCACCAGTTCCCCCCCGAGTAAGGACGGCCACCAGTTCCCCCCCGAGTAAGGACGGCCACCAGTTCCCCCCCGAGTAAGGACGGCCACCAGTTCCCCCCCGAGTAAGGACGGCCACCAGTTCCCCCCCGAGTAAGGACGGCCACCAGTTCCCCCCCCCCGAGTAAGGACGGCCACCAGTTCCCCCCCGAGTAAGGACGGCCACCAGTTCCCCCCCCGAGTAAGGACGGCCACCAGTTCCCCCTCGAGTAAGGACGGCCACCAGTTCCCCCCCGAGTAGGGAACGGCCACCAGTTCCCCCTCGAGTAGGGACGGCCACCAGTTCCCCCCCAGCTATGGATGGAAGAGTCCATCTTGTATTTCCTGACACTAGGGTGTATCCTTCAGATCCTCACCTTGACGTAGACATTTCCCACAAGATGATCTCCTAAATTATCGCACACATTCATCTCCTCCACCCTCCCCGTACTTCTCCTCCATCTCAGTGAAGACTTCCTGTGGGAACAAAGGCCAGGGTAAGAACATACCGATCTGTGTCACCCTCCCACAAGCTCGAGCACACCCCCATTAAAAAAGAAAGCACAGCCTGTCTCTGAGCTCCAGAGTCAGTACAGGACACAAAGAATACATTGTATACTAAGCACTGTCTCTGAGCCCCGGAGTCAGTACAAGACACAGAATACATACTATACTCAGCACTGTCTCTGAGCCCCGGAGTCAGTACAGGGCACACAGAATACATTGTATGTCCAGCACTGTCTCTGAGCTCCGGAGCCAGTACAGGACACACAGAGTACATTGTATACTCAGTACTGTCTCTGAGCTCCGGAGTCAGGAGACCACAGGGTGGCGCTCCTGTGCCCCTTATTATAATCTCAGTGATCAGATGTATGGACATCAGCAATCGTTCTCTTACCTCAAAAAACTCGTCATAATGTTCCTGCATTTCCACATCGCTCACTGCACCTGCTGGATAAACAACACCGGCATCAACCCCCATGTCATATACAATCAGGGAAGACGCTGGGTACACACAGGGGGGAGGGGGTGTCAGGGGACAGACGCTGGGTACACACAGAGCGGAGGGGGTGTCAGGGGACAGACGCTGGGTACACGGGGGGGGGGGGGGGGGGCTGGTAGGAGCTGGAGGGTCAAGGATACTGCATCCATCAGGCATGCTCAGGAGGGGGGGGGAGAAGATACTTACAACGCATCCCATCTGCTGACTGGGAGGAGTTCTGTGGGTTGCGGTAAATATTAAGCAGAGCGATCGTCTGGAAGAGAAAAGATGATAATTAGAGGGTGAAGAGGTACCCACAAAATCTAGAATGCTCAGCGCTACATTCTGATCAATGAGAATCAATCCATCTTCTAATAATGCGATGATCACAATGTAACAATACGATTCTTCCTCCTCCACAATAATCTCTCAGGGCCGCTTCACACCATACAAATGCAGTTCGGATGCATCGTGCTTTTCTGCATTTCGGTGCATTTGTTCTCCCTCTTTTCTTAATCTCAAAAAAGGTCATGTGGACATCGCACCAAACCCCGGCTCTCCCACACCCAATTCCCAACGCCAAGCTTGGCCATCTACCTCCTCCAACAGTAGTCGTAACTTCAACCTTCTCATCCCAATTCCCCTGATTCCACAAGTCAGCCCCCCTCTTTCGTGTGCCCTCTGGAATGCCCGCTCAGTCTTTAACTAGCTTCTGTCAATGACCTTTTCCTCTACAAATCCTTTAATCTATTTGCTAGAACCGAAACCTGGCTCCAGGAATCTGACACTACCTCTCCAGCTGCCCTGTCCCACAGTGGCCTCCTCTGGACTCCACCAGACCCAGTGGACGAAAATGAGGTGGCGTCGGACTTCTCTTCTCCCCACAATGCACCTTCCAGGTTCCTCCCACATCTCCCTCTATTTCCCCCTGCTCTTTCGAAGTGCAGTGCGTTCCTCTTCTCTCTCCAGCTTGTCTGAGGGTCGCAGTCATTTATCGGCCTCCTGGACCAGTGTCACATTTTCTGGATTACTTCTCTGCATGGCTACCCTACTTTCTCTCCTCTGAAGTACCTGCCAATCATCCTAGGTGACTTTAATATTCCAATCAATGTTAATACTGCAACCACTTCTGAACTACTCAACCTATCCTCCTCTTTAACCTAACACAATGGACACAAACCACCACTCACTCCAACAGTAATACTCCCGACCTCGTATTCTCCCATCGCTGCACTCCCCTGCAATCTCTAACATCTCCTTTCCTCTCTCTGATCACACACTTATCCATTTGACACACTCCTTGTCTCCTATATCCCATGCTACCAACCCACAAACCACTACCCGCAGAGACCTTCGCAACCTCAACCTTTCCCTTCTTCATTCTGCTACTGATGGCCTTTATGACAAAATCGCACCCCTGTCCTGCCCAGACCTAACCACTTCCATCTACAACACCACGTTGTCATCCTCCCTAGACGTACTTGCTCCTCTTTCTACACGCAGAACCAGGCCCCATCTGCCACAACCCTGGCAAACAGACGACACCAGAAGTCTTAAGAGACGCAGCCGCGCTCTTCAGCGAGGATGGTGTAAATCTAAATCCCTGCAAGACTTTACCCTCTACAAATCTGCCCTTCTCAAATACAATGCTTACCTCCACACTGCTAAACAAACCTATTACAACTCTCATCAAAACCCTCTCATCCAAACCTCGTCAACTCTTTTCTAACCTTAAGTCCTTACTTCACCCCCCACTGCCCCCACCCATCAACTTGCTTACCGCTCAACAGATTGCCAACCACTTTAATAGCAAAATCGACACAATTCGCAAGGAGATATCCAGCATTCAACTTCCTCCCCTACCCAACACATCAGGTCCAACACCACACTCAATACTCTCCTCCTCCTCCCCTGTTACCACAGATGAAGTTGATAAACTCCTCTCCATGGCCCACCTCACTACCTGTCCCCTGAACCCTGTCCCCTCTCAATTACTGCGACCACCTTCCTGCTCTATCCTAAACTCCCTAACCCACATCTTCCACCTCTTCGTCTGCTCCGGCACCTTTCCTTCCCCGCTCAAACATGCACTGGTTACCCCCATACTCAAAAAACCTTCACTAGACCCCATCAGTTTGAATAACTTAAGACCTATCTCCCTGCTCCCATTTACCTCCCAGCTCATCTAACGCCTTGTCCATGACCAAATGAGTCGCTACCTCACGGGACAACAACCTTCGACCCCCTACAGTCCGGCTTCCATCCACAACATTCTACTGAAACTGCCCTACTAAAAATCACCAATGACCTAATAACTGCTAAAACCAATGGCCACTACTCCATACTCATACTTTTAGACCTCTCTGCTGCCTTCGACACAGTTGATCACCTGCCTTCTCCCTAGCAAACTCCACTCCCTTGGCCTCCGTGATTCTGCTTTATCCTGGTTCTCCTCCTACCTATCTCAGTGCACTTTCAGTGTCACTTACAACTCCATCTCCTCCGCTCCCCTTCCTCTTTCTGTTGGGGTACCCCAAGGCTCCGTCCTTGGGCCCCTCCTATTCTCACTCTATACCTCTTCCCTGGGCCAGTTGATCACCTCCCATGGCTTCCAATACCACCTCTATGCCGATGACACACAGATCTATCTCTCCACTCCTCAACTCACCCCCACTATCTCCTCACAGATCTATCTCTCCACTCCTCAACTCACCCCCCACTATCTCCTCACAGATCTATCTCTCCACTCCTCAACTCACCCCCACTATCTCCTCACAGATCTCAAACTTACTGAATGACATATCGGTATGGATGTCACACCACTTCCTCTAACGTAATCTTTCTACATCTGAGCTTGTAATATTTCCCCCTTCCCAGTCCCCCATCCCCATGACTTTACCATTAATATCAACAACACAACCATTGGTCCCTCCACAAATGCCAGGGTCCTGGGTGTAATCCTTGACTCTGACCTCTCCTTCAGCCCCCATATCTAATCACTGGCTAAATCCTGCCGCCTTAACCTCCGCAACATCTCCAGAATTCCCACCCTTCCTGACTAATGACACCACAATGCAACTTATTCACTCCTTGATTATTTCCCACCTTGACTACGGCAACTCTCTCCTTATAGGCCGACCCTTACACAGGCTCCTCCCCCTTCAGTCTATAATGAATGCTGCTGCTAGAGTAATATACCTCACTAATCGATCCGTGACTGCTGCTCCTCTCTGCCAATCCCTTCACTGGCTTCCCCTCCCCCACCGTGTAAAATTCAAAATAATAACCATAACATACAAGGCCATTCACAACATCACCCCCATCTACATCACCAACCTCATCTGCAGATATCGCCCAAATCTTCCCCTCCACTCCTCCCAGGACCTCCTGCTCTCTAGCTCCCTTGTTACCTCCTCTCATGCTTTTCTTCAGGACTTCTCCAGAGCCTCTGGAACTCCCTTCCCCGGTATATCTGATCAGCCCCTAACCTGTCCACCTTCAGGACTTCTCCAGAGCCTCTCCCATCCTCTGGAACTCCCTACCCCGGTATATCCGATCAGCCCCTAACCTGTCCACCTCCAGAGCTTCTCCTATCCTCTGGAACTCCCTTCCCCGGTATATCTGATCAGCCCCTAACCTGTCCACCTTCAGGACTTCTCCAGAGCCTCTCCCATCATCTGGAACTCCCTTCCCCGGGTATATCCGATCAGCCCCTAACCTGTCCACCTTTAGGAGATCCCTGAAAACTCATTTATTCAGGGAAGCCTATCCCACACCCACCTAACAACTGTCCCTGAGCCACCCCCATCGCACCATCCCCCACATCTATTACCTTTTGTACCACCACCCCCTCCCTTTAGAATGTAAGCTCTATGAGCCAGGCCCTCCTGTACCTTCTGTATTGTACTGTAATTGTGCTGTCCCCCCTATACATTGTAAAGCACTGCGTAAACTGTTGGCATTATATAAATCGTGTATAATAATGGGTGTTCCGGTGCATTTTATGACGTTCCAGTCCAGTGCAAGAAAAATGCAGCATGTTCTACTGCAAGCACTGGTGTGAACTACGCCACTGAAAACCATATAGTCAACTTTCCATGCGTTTGTGATGCAGAAAAAAAATAAAATAAAAACGCACTGGACTGGATGTGGTGTGAAGTGGCCCTCCAGGTTTTACATGTTATCCCCTTGCTCCCCTTCCAAATACGGAAAGGTTTCTTCACAGTAAGAGCTGTGATAATGTGGAATAGACTGCCTCCAGAGGTAGATCTGGTCGGCTCAGTAGATTGCTATAAGAAAGTCCTGGATACTTTCCTCAATGTACAGAATATAACTGGGTACTGACATTTATAGGTAAAGGTGATCCAGGGAAAATTTAAATGGACAAACTCGGCCCTGAAATACCTTGGCACACATATCCCCCCCAAAATTTCTCAGCTTTCCCCCTGAATTTCCCCCCTCTGCTGGCAGATATTCGAGCTCTGCTTGCCAAACAGTGCTACAATCGTGGTTTGGGAGATATCCTTAAGATGTGCATTCTTCCTAAATTCCTCTATCTTCTCCAAGCCCTCCCGATCCCCTCTAGTTACTTTGACCAGACCAGAGCCCTATTCTTCCACTTCATATGGGCTCATAAAAGGCCTAGACTCAACAGAAGACAGCTTACGTTGCCCAAGCAGTATGGGGGACTGGCAGTTCCAGATCTCCGCAAATATCACCAAGCGACTCATCTAACCAGACTTATTGACTGGAACCGTCACCAATCCATGAAACTATGGACCAGTCTGGAACAGACCCAATGTGACATACCCCTGAACAGGGCCCCTTGGTGCCATAACTCACTGCCAAGAGACATGAAGAACCACCCCCTGATGGGTACAACCACACAAATATGCTCGACTCTTTACACGCTCTTTCCTTGTGTCACTAAATTCCCTACTTCGCCCGATACTGGGAACCCCAGAGTTTGTTCCGGGTCACACAGAACCCCATCTTCTGCTCCCGGAGAACGGCGAGATATTTCCAAGCCGCCCATTTTCTTGTTAATGGAAAGTGGCCATCCATGACAGATCTTACAAATCCAGACGGTCCCTTTCACTTCGATTATTGGAGGGCTCTTCAACTCTGTCATTTTCTTAAATCAATACCCCTACCCAGTAGCTAAGACCAAACTCTAACCACCCTAGAGACCTATTGCTGGGAGGAAGGTGCTATGCCCCACACCTTATCAGCCATCTATCAATTGTTGACCACACCACCAGATGGTCATCACCTACGTTGCCTAGATGTGTGGGGAAGGGATTTGCAGTGCACCTTCACGGCGCGTCAAAAACAAGATATCCTTCACTTCACATATAAATCCTCAATTTGCTGGAAGACGCAAGAGACCAACTATAAAATAGTTACCAGATGGTACAATACCCCTGCAAAGCTACAAAAGATCTTCCCCTCTTCCCCGGACCGTTGCTGGAGATGTCAGAGAGAAAGAGTAACGATCCTCCACATCTTCTGGACCTGTCCCATTATGGAGAGGTTCTGGAAGACCATCCAGCATATGGTGCAGAAGTTCACTGAATACCCCATTCTAGAAGACCCGGCCCTTTTCCTGCTCCATACTTCTAACAACCCTACAAAAACATCAATAATCCCTCACCTACTAGACGCGGCTAAAGGCCTGCATTCCCTTATAATGGAAGTCCACACAATCTCCACCTATTAATCTATGGCTTAGAAAGGTAGAGGAAATTTAAAAAATGGAGGACTTAATCCTCACGGCCCGCCATCAAAACAAACGGATTACCAAGACGTGGTCCATTTGGAATATTTTCATCTTCTCAGATGAAGGTCGGGCCCTTTTGGAGATAGATACACCAGATTAAAATTGTCCCAATTACGAATGACTTATAGTTGAACTGGGCTATGGATGCCGGTCGACTGTGCCAGTCGGTGCTCAAGCTCGGAGATGGGTGCGCACACTGCCTCCCTGTGCCCCATTATTTCCCCTCCCTTCTTCCCCCTCTGACCTCCCTCTTCTTCCCTTCCCTTTGTGCCTCCTCCCCCCTCCTTTCTCTTTCTTTCTCTTCTCTTTGTCGTTACTAGTGTGGATGTATGGGGTGCTAGGCAGTGCCCCATGGGCCTATACGGTCCGAGGGGCGAGATTCACGGAACCACTCGGTGGTCCAAGTGAACCTTCGGAAGTACGACACCTTCCGTCGCAGCTAGGGTTACAGATGGAATCGTTTAAAGATTATTGTTTTTCTCATTCATATCAAGTTATGTCGCTCAGTTCATTTTACACGATCGTATCTTTTCCATATATGACTTCGAGATGTTGTATTTCGTGTGTCTTTGCCCATCTTATAAAGATTTGAAAAAAAAAAAAAAAAAGTTGATCCAGGGAAAATCTGATAGCCTCTTGGGGGATCAGGAAGGTTATTTTTTCTCCTGCTGTAGCAAATTGGATGACGCTTTTCTGGGGTTTTTTCCCTTCCTCTGGATCAACTGAGGGTATAGAATTGGGTATCTTGGATTGTACCTTTTTTGTTTTTTTATGGTTGAACTGAATGGACTTGTGTCTTTTTTCAACCTAACTATATAACTATGATCAGCTGTCTCCAGCTGTGAGAGGAGAGCCCATCAGCGTCATTTCCTCACAGGGGAGATTTGTACAGGTAATCAGGATACTGATCAGCCCCGCAACCCCAGTCTCTGGCCCAGCCCCGCAACCCCAGTCTCTGGCCCAGCCCCGCAACGCCAGCCTCTGGCCCAGCCCCGCAACGCCAGCCTCTGGCCCAGCCCCGCAACGCCAGCCTCTGGCCCAGCCCCGCAACGCCAGCCTCTGGCCCAGCCCCGCAACGCCAGCCTCTGGCCCAGCCCCGCAACGCCAGCCTCTGGCCCAGCCCCGCAACGCCAGCCTCTGGCCCAGCCCCGCAACGCCAGCCTCTGGCCCAGCCCCGCAACGCCAGCCTCTGGCCCAGCCCCGCAACGCCAGTCTCTGGCCCAGCCCCGCAACGCCAGTCTCTGGCCCAGCCCCGCAACGCCAGTCTCTGGCCCAGCCCCGCAACGACAGTCTCTGGCCCAGCCCCGCAACGCCAGTCTCTGGCCCAGCCCCGCAACGCCAGTCTCTGGCCCAGCCGTGAAGGAGAAAAGGAACTTAATTTACCAAATTAGATAAGAAAAACAGAATTTTTTTTTATTTTATTTTTTTATTTTTTAGCAAAAATAAACCCCCCCAGAGGTGATTAAATGCCACCAAATCTCCATTTGTGTGAAATAAATGATAAATATGTCCTATGTGTACAGTGTCACATGACCGCGCAATTCTCATTCAAAGTGTGACAGCGCTGAAAGCTGACAATTGGCCTGGGCAGGAAGAAGGGGTGATAGTGCCCGGTATTGAAGGGGTTAATCACCACTGGGTTTTTATTTTATTTTTTATTCTGTGCTAAACGAAAAAAAAAAAAAAAAAAAAAGACATAAAATTTTGGCAGCAGGTGATTTTTCTCCTTCACTGATGGTGGGGCACTCCCTGGGCAACACCGATTATCAGTACCGATGTCCCTTTAACACAAGCCAGTTATCAACTCTCCTCAGGCCGTCAGTGTGAAAAAAGGAATGCAGATAATCGGCTTCTGTTTAGTTCTGTGGTCAGCTGTCATTGGACACAGCTCACCACGTGGTAAAGGGCCACTGTGATTGGCCCTTTACAGCGATCACACAATGTCCATGTATGCCCTCCCGCCAAATTAAGCCCCGTGTTGTCGCCATCTTTTGGTTATAGAGCGGGCGACATAAACACATACATACATATATATATATATATATATAATGTCAAAGTAATTACGTATTTTTTACTATGGGCCGGTTGGCAAGTGGTTAAAAGCAAATAAACCAAAAAACACATCTAGTTGTCATGACTTCATTCTGGTCCACCAGGGCCATAGAGGCGATCAGAGATGATCTGGTCTCTGTCCACCTTTGTGACCAGCTGGCCGCACCGTGTGCTCGTTTCTCGAGTGAACCGGTGGACATGGTAGGCCTGAGAAACACTGGGAGCGTTCCAGGGGTTCATGAATAAGTCGGCCGCCGGCTAAAGAAAACTTTACAGGGATTATGGTAGATAGGTTCATGCATAACCCACAATATTATATATTTTGCAGTCGGCGAGTGGCATAGAAGCCCATCAACCCCCTCCCCCGGTAGGAGAGAGAAGGGTTCCCATTTACCCCTGCATTACAGTAGAAGAGAGGGGTCCCCAATACCCCCTCATAGGAGAAAGAAGGGTCCCCAAAACCAAATCAACCCCCCCACGAGAGAGAGAGAGAGAGAGAGAGAGAGAGAGAGAGAGAGAGAGAGAGAGAGAGAGAGAGAGAGAGAGAGAGAGAGAGAAACCCCTCCCCCCCAGTGGGAAGGGGCATAGAGCCCCCATTCCCTTGCAGAGGAGAGAAGTGCCCCTCTTCAATGTCTGGAAGGGATCAGCAGTATGTGGATGAAGTGAAGGTGGGTGGGGCAGATGGAATGCTGCGAAGACATACCTGGCTGAAGGTGGGTTTGTTATGAAGTCTTGAGCAACGGTCTCCATGGCGACAAGCCCCGATTTTGAAATAAAAGGAACAGTTCACCCTGAAAGAGAACAAAGTGCTGTGAGAACACTGCAAACCAAGGACCCCTCCATGCACCATAGACCACACCCCCTTAATGAAGAGTACCGCCTCCATGTACCACAGGACACGCCTCCTGGATGGAGGACCGCCTCTGTATACAGAACAGACCAGACCTCTATATACCATAGACCACACCCCCCTTGATTGAAGAGGATCCCCTCTATATACCATAGACCACACCCACCCTGAAGAGGATCCCCTCTATATACCATAGACCACACCCCCCCTCTCGAATGAAGAGGCTCCCCTCTATATACAGTGAGGGGAAAAAAGCATTTGATCGGCTGCTGATTTTGTACATTTGCCCACTGACGAAGAAACGATCAGTCTCTTATTTTATTGGTTGGGTTATTATAACAGTGAGAGAATAACAAAAACAACAAGAAAAACGCATTTCAAAAAAGTTATAAATTGATTTGTATTTTAATGAGTAAAATAAGTATTTGATCCCCGATTAATCAGGAAAATTTCTGGCTCCCAGGTGTCTTCTATACAGGTAACAAGCTGAGATTAGGAGCACTCTTCTCTCTTAAGGGGAGTGCTCCTAATCTCAGCTTGTTACCTGTATAAAAGACACCTGTCCATATAAGCAATCAATCAGATTCCAATCTCTCCACCATAGCCAAGACCAAAGAGCTGTCCAAGGATGTCGGGGAGAAGATTGTAGACCTACACAAGGCAGGAATGGGCTACAAGACCATCGCCAAGCAGCTTGGTGAGAGGTGACAACAGTTGGTGGGATTATTCACAAATGGAAGAAACACACAATAACTGTCAATCTCCCTCAGTCTGGGGCTCCATACAAGATCTCACCTCGTGGAGGTTCAATGATCATGAGAACGGTGAGGAATCAGCCCAGAACTAATCTTGTCAATGATCTCAGCTGGGACCATAGTCACCAAGAAAACAATCGGTAACACACTACACCGTGAAGGACTGAAATCCTGCAGCCCCCGCAAGGTCCTCCTGCTCAGGAAATCACATGTACAGGTCCGTCTGAAGATTACTAATGAACATCGAATTATTCCGAGGAGAACTGGGGGAAAGTGTTGTGGTCAGAGGAGACCAAAATCGAGATCTTTGGCATCAACTCAACTCGCCGTGTTTGGAGGAGGAGGAGAGCTGCCTATGACCCCAAGAACACCATCCCCCACCGTCATACATGGAGGTCCTATGACCCCAAGAACACCATCCCCCACCGTCATACATGGAGGTCCTATGACCCCAAGAACACCATCCCCCACCGTCATACATGGAGGTCCTATGACCCCAAGAACACCATCCCCCACCGTCATACATGGGAGGTTCTATTACCCCAAGAACACCATCCCCCACCGTCATACATGGGAGGTTCTATGACCCCAAGAACACCATCCCCCACCGTCATCCATGGAGGTCCTATGACCCCAAGAACCCCATCCCCCACAGTCATACATGGAGGTCCTATGACCAGAAAAAAAACACCATCTCCCACCGCCCTACATGGGAGGTCCTGGGAGGGTATTCCAACATGGCAATAACCAAAAAACCAAAACACACAGCCAAAGCAACAAAGGAGTGGCTCAAGAAGAAGCACAGTAAGGTCATGGAGTGGCCTGGCCAGTCTCCAGACCTTAATCCCATAGAAAATATGTGGAGGGAGCTGAAGGTTCGAGTTACCAAACGTCATCATGGAAACCTTAATGACTTGGAGAAGATCTGCAAAGAGGACAAAATCCCTCCTGAAAAGTGAGCAAACCTGGAGGCCAACTCCAAGAAACGTCTGACCTCTGTGATCGCCAACAAGGGTTTCTCCACCAACTACTAAGTCATGATTGGTGAAGGGGTCACATACTTATTTCATTCATTAAAATGCAAATCCATTAATAACGTTTTAGAAATGCGTTTTTCTGGATATTTTTGTTGTTATTCTGTCTCTCACTGTTATAATAAACCGACCAAAAAAATTATAGACTGATCGTCTCTTTGTCAATGGGCAAATGTACAAAATCAGCAGCCGATCAAATACGCCCCCTCCCCCCCTTCACTGTATCATAGACCACGCCCCTTCGAATGAAGAGGACCTACTCTATATACCATAGACTACACCCCCACTGCAAATCTAAAGGATCTCCTCTATATACCCAGAGTGAAAAAGAACTCCCCTATAGGCCACACCGCTGGAATGAAGAGGGCCTCCTCTAGACCTCTATATACCATAAACACCCCCTCCCCAAATGAAAAGGCTCTAATCCATAGATATGCCCTCTCCAGAATGAAGAAGACCTCCTCTATATACCATTGACCACTCCCCCTGTATGAAGACCTCTATCTACCATAAACTGTCCCTGCATATGAAGAGAACCTGCCTGACCCATGATCTCCTCCACATACTACAAGACCATCTTCCCTGAATGAAGGGGACCTGCCTGACCCGTGATCTCCTCTACATACTACAAGACCATCTTCCCTGAATGAAGGGGACCTGCCTGACCAGTGATCTCCTCCACATACTACAAGACCATCTTCCCTGAATGAAGGGGACCTGCCTGACCCGTGACCTCCTCTACATACAAGACCATCTTCCCTGAATGAAGGGGACCTGCCTGACCAGTGATCTCCTCCACATACTACAAGACCATCTTCCCTGAATGAAGAGGGACCTGCCTGACCCGTGATCTCCTCTACATACTACAAGACCATCTTCCCTGAATGAAGGGGGACCTGCCTGACCCGTGATCTCCTCTACATACTACAAGACTATCTTCCCTGAATGAAGGGGACCTGCCTGACCCGTGATCTCCTCTACATACTACAAGACCATCTTCCCTGAATGAAGGGGGACCTGCCTGACCCGTGATCTCCTCTACATACAAGGCCGTCTTCCCTGAATGAAGGGGGACCTGCCTGACCCGTGATCTCCTCTACATACTACAAGACCATATTCCCTGAATGAAGGGGACCTGCCTGACCCGTGATCTCCTCTACATACTACAAGACCATCTTCCCTGAATGAAGGGGACCTGCCTGACCCGTGATCTCCTCCACATACTACAAGACCATCTTCCCTGAATGAAGGGGACCTGCCTGATCCGTGATCTCCTCTACATACTACAAGACCATCTTCCCTGACTGAAGGAGACCTGCCTGACCCGTGATCTCCTCTACATACTACAAGACCATCTTCCCTGAATGAAGGGGACCTGCCTGACCCGTGATCTCCTCCACATACTACAAGACCATCTTCCCTGAATGAAGGGCACCTGCCTGACCCGTGATCTCCTCTACATACTACAAGACCATCTTCCCTGAATGAAGGGGGGCCTGCCTGACCCGTGATCTCCTCTACATACTACAAGACCATCTTCCCTGAATGAAGGGGGACCTGCCTGACCCGTGATCTCCTCTACATACTACAAGACCATCTTCCCTGACTGAAGGAGACCTGCCTGACCCGTGATCTCCTCTACATGTTACAAGACCATCTTCACTGAATGAAGGGGACCTGCCTGACCCGTGACCTCCTCTACATACAAGACCATCTTCCCTGAATGAAGGAGACCTGCCTGACCCGTGATCTCCTCTACATACTACAAGACCATCTTCCCTGAATGAAGGGGACCTGCCTGACCCGTGATCTCCTCTCTACATACTACAAGACCATCTTCCCTGAATGAAGGGGACCTGCCTGACCCGTGATCTCCTCTACATACTACAAGACCATCTTCCCTGAATGAAGGGGACCTGCCTGACCTGTGATCTCCTCTACATACTACAAGACCATCTTCCCTGAATGAAGGGGGACCTGCCTGACCCGTGATCTCCTCTACATACTACAAGACCATCTTCCCTGAATGAAGGGGACCTGCCTGACCCTTGATCTCCTCTACATACTACAAGACCATCTTCCCTGAATGAAGGGGGACCTGCCTGACCCGTGATCTCCTCTACATACTACAAGACCATCTTCCCTGAATGAAGGGGGACCTGCCTGACCCGTGATCTCCTCTACATACTACAAGACCATCTTCCCTGAATGAAGGGGACCTGCCTGACCCGTGATCTCCTCTACATACTACAAGACCATCTTCCCTGAATGAAGGATGACCTGCCTGACCCGTGATCTCCTCTACATACTACAAGACCATCTTCCCTGAATGAAGGGGACCTGCCTGACCCATGATCTCCTCTACATACTACAAGACCATCTTCCCTGAATGAAGGTGACCTGCCTGACCATTGATCTCTTCCACATACTACAAGACCATCTTCCCCGAATGAAGGGGGACCTGCCTGACCCGTGACCTCCTCTACATACTACAAGACCATCTTCCCCGAATAAAGGGGGACCTGCCTGACCCGTGATCTCCTCTACATACTACAAGACCATCTTCGCTGAATGAAGGGGGACCTGCCTGACCCGTGATCTCCTCTACATACTACAAGACCATCTTCCCTGAATGAAGGGGACCTGCCTGACCCGTGATCTCCTCTACATACTACAAGACCATCTTCCCCGAATGAAGGGGGACCTGCCTGACCCGTGATCTCCTCTACATACTACAAGACCATCTTCCCTGAATGAAGGTGAACCTGCCTGACCCGTGATCTCCTCTACATACTACAAGACCATCTTCCCTGAATGAAGGGGACATGCCTGATCCGTGATCTCCTCTACATACTACAAGACCATCTTCCCTGAATGAAGGGGACCTGCCTGACCCGTGATCTCCTCTACATACTACAAGACCATCTTGCCGGAATGAAGGGGGACCTGCCTGACCCGTGATCTCCTCTACATACTACAAGACCATCTTCCCTGAATGAAGGAGGACCTGCCTGACCCGTGATCTCCTCTACATACTACAAGACCATCTTCCCTGAATGGAGGGGGACCTGCCTGACCCGTGATCTCCTCTACATACTACAAGACCATCTTCCCTGAATGAAGGTGAACCTTGCCTGACCCGTGATCTCCTCTACATACTACAAGACCATCTTGCCGGAATGAAGGGGGACCTGCCTGACCCGTGATCTCCTCTACATACTACAAGACCATCTTCCCTGAATGAAGGGGACCTGCCTGACCCGTGATCTCATCTACATACTACAAGACCATCTTCCCTGAATGAAGGGGGACCTGCCTGACTTGTGATCTCCTCTACATACTACAAGACCATCTTCCCTGAATGAAGGGGACCTGCCTGACCCGTGATCTCCTCTACATACTACAAGACCATCTTCCCTGAATGAAGGGGACCTGCCTGACCCGTGATCTCCTCTACATACTACAAGACCATCTTCCCTGAATGAAGGGGGACCTGCCTGACCCGTGATCTCCTCTACATACTACAAGACCATCTTCCCTGAATGAAGGGGACCTGCCTGACCCATGATCTCCTCTACATACTACAAGACCATCTTCCCTGAATGAAGGAGACCTGCCTGACCCGTGATCTCCTCTACATACAAGACCATCTTCCCTGAATGAAGGGGACCTGCCTGACCCGTGATCTCCTCTACATACTACAAGACCATCTTCCCTGAATGAAGGGGGACCTGCCTGACCCGTGATCTCCTCTACATACTACAAGACCATCTTCCCTGAATGAAGGAGATCTGCCTGACCCGTGATCTCCTCTACATACTACAAGACCATCTTCCCCGAATGAAGGGGGATCTGCCTGACCCGTGATCTCCTCTACATACTACAAGACCATCTTCCCCGAATGAAGGGGGACCTGCCTGACCAGTGATCCTCTCTACATACTACAAGACCATCTTCCCTGAATGAAGGAGACCTGCCTGACCCGTGATCTCCTCTACATACTACAAGACCATCTTCCCTGAATGAAGGAGACCTGCCTGACCCGTGATCTTCTCTCTACATACTACAAGACCATCATCCCTGAATGAAGGGGGACCTGCCTGACCCGTGATCTCCTCTACATACTACAAGACCATCTTTCCTGAATGAAAGGGGACCTGCCTGACCTGTGATCCTCTCTACATACTACAAGACCATCTTTCCTGAATGAAAGGGGGACCTGCCTGACCCGTGATCTCCTCTACATACTACAAGACCATCTTCCCTGAATGAAGGGGACCTGCCTGACCCGTGATCTCCTCTACATACTACAAGACCATCTTCCCTGAATGAAGGGGACCTGCCTGACCCGTGACCTCTTCTACATACTACAAGACCATCTTCCCTGAATGAAGGGGGGCCTGCCTGACCCCCTCCACACACCACAGACTGTCTCCTGAATTACACAACTAGATGTTGGTGCCAAAGGTCTCACCCCGGGCATTGCTGCACACAATTCTGAGAGAACCCTCCAGAGAAATCCACAGGAGGCATGTACTGCTCAGGAACCAGCAATCTCCACAATTAAACTCACAGACATGGAGACAGAAAGCTGTACTAATATGACGGCAGATCTTCTGAAAATGCTGGTCCTCTGGCCATATCGCTGCCCTAAAATCAACAGCTCCAACTTCACCGGATGTATACTTGTTCCAAGTCCTTGCCACAAAGAATTAAAGCCAGACGCAGCCAGGAAAGTAGCATTCCTTCCCAGACAGGCCAGAAAAAGCAGCTCCCATATGTCAATCAGCATAGAAGGCTTTCCGCAACAAACACACGTGAAGAGAATTCTCGTACCTACGGAAGGCCCTCCGTCCCGCCCTCCTAGTGGGCCACCTACGGAAGGCCCTCCGTCCCGCCCTTCTAGTGGGCCACCTACGGAAGGCCCTCCGTCCCGCCCTTCTAGTGGGCCACCTACGGAAGGCCCTCTGTCCCGCCCTTCTAGTGGGCCACCTACGGAAGGCCCTCCGTCCCGCCCTTCTAGTGGGCCACCTACGGAAGGCCCTCCGTCCCGCCCTTCTAGTGGGCATCTATGGAATATCCTCAAGTGTTGCACTTTCCATACAGATGCTTACTGGGATGAGCTCAGTGGTCAGTTTGGGCAATATCAGGAAGGTCAGTCTGGAGTCAGAGATGAGGAAAGGGCCGGTTTGGAGATCATAGAGAGGAGTTTGGAGTCAGAGATGAGGAAGGGGTGGGTATTGGTAGTAGACATGAGGAATGGGTGGGTATTGGTAGTAGAGATGAGGAAGGGGTGGGTATTGGTAGTAGAGATGAGGAAGAGGTGGGTATTGGTAGTAGAGATGAGGAAGGGGTGGGTATTGGTAGTAGAGATGAGGAAGGGGTGGGTATTGGTAGTAGAGATGAGGAAGAGGTGGGTATTGGTAGTAGAGATGAGGAATGGGTGGGTATTGGTAGTAGAGATGAGGAAGGGGTGGGTATTGGTAGTAGAGATGAGGAAGAGGTGGGTATTGGTAGTAGAGATGAGGAAGGGGTGGGTATTGGTAGTAGAGATGAGGAAGGGGTGGGTATTGGTAGTAGAGATGAGGAAGGGGTGGGTATTGGTAGTAGAGATGAGGAAGGGGTGGGTATTGGTAGTAGAGATGAGGAAGAGGTGGGTATTGGTAGTAGAGATGAGGAAGGGGTGGGTATTGGTAGTAGAGATGAGGAAGGGGTGGGTATTGGTAGTAGAGATGAGGAAGGGGTGGGTATTGGTAGTAGAGATGAGGAAGAGGTGGGTATTGGTAGTAGAGATGAGGAAGGGGTGGGTATTGGTAGTAGACATGAGGAAGGGGTGGGTATTGGTAGTAGACATGAGGAATGGGTGAGTATTGGTAGTAGAGATGAGGAAGGGGTGGGTATTGGTAGTAGAGATGAGGAAGGGGTGGGTATTGGTAGTAGAGATGAGGAAGAGGTGGGTATTGGTAGTAGAGATGAGGAAGAGGTGGGTATTGGTAGTAGAGATGAGGAAGAGGTGGGTATTGGTAGTAGAGATGAGGAAGAGGTGGGTATTGGTAGTAGAGATGAGGAAGGGGTGGGTATTGGTAGTAGAGATGAGGAAGAGGTGGGTATTGGTAGTAGAGATGAGGAAGAGGTGGGTATTGGTAGTAGAGATGAGGAAGGGGTGGGTATTGGTAGTAGAGATGAGGAAGGGGTGGGTATTGGTAGTAGACATGAGGAAGAGGTGGGTATTGGTAGTAGAGATGAGGAAGGGGTGGGTATTGGTAGTAGAGATGAGGAAGGGGTGGGTATTGGTAGTAGAGATGAGGAAGGGGTGGGTATTGGTAGTAGACATGAGGAAGGGGTGGGTATTGGTAGTAGACATGAGGAATGGGTGGGTATTGGTAGTAGAGATGAGGAAGGGGTGGGTATTGGCAGTAGAGATGAGGAAGGGGTGGGTATTGGTAGTAGAGATGAGGAAGAGGTGGGTATTGGTAGTAGAGATGAGGAAGAGGTAAGTCTGGGGATCATAGAGAGGATTCTGGAGTCAGAGATGAGGAGGAGGTCAGTCTGGAGATCATAGAGGAGTCTGGAGTCAGAGATGAGGAAAGGGCCGGTTTGGGGAACATAGAGACGTCTCTGGAGTCAGAGATGAGGAAAGGGCCGGTTTGGGGACCATAGAGACGTCTCTGGAGTCAGAGATGAGGAAAGGGCCGGTTTGGGGACCATAGAGAGGTGTCTGGAGTCAGAGATGAGGAGGAGGTCAGTCTGGAGATCATAGAGAGGAGTGTGGAGTCAGAGATGAGGAGGAGGTCAGATTGGGGATCATAGAGACGTCTCTGGAGTCAGAGATGAGGAGGAGGTCAGTCTGGGGATCATAGAGAGGAGTCTGGAGTCAGAGATGAGGAGGAGGTCAGTCTGGGATCATAGAGAGGAGTCTGGAGTCAGAGATAAGGAGGAGGACAGTCTGGGGATCATAGAGACGTCTCTGGAGTCACAGATGAGGAAAGGGCCGGTTTGGGGATCATAGAGAGGAGTCTGGAGTCAGAGATGAGGAAAGGGCCGGTTTGGGGATCATAGAGAGGAGTCTGGAGTCAGAGATGAGGAGGAGGTCAGTCTGGAGATCATAGAGAGGAGTCTGGAGTCAGAGATGAGGAGGAGGTCAGTCTGGAGATCATAGAGAGGAGTCTGGAGTCAGAGATGAGGAGGAGGTCAGTCTGGAGATCATAGAGAGGAGTCTGGAGTCAGAGATGAGGAGGAGGTCAGTCTGGGGATCATAGAGAGGAGTCTGGAGTCAGAGATGAGGAGGAGGTCAGTCTGGAGATCATAGAGAGGAGTCTGGAGTCAGAGATGAGGAGGAGGTCAGTCTGGAGATCATAGAGACGTCTCTGGAGTCAGAGATGAGGAAAGGGCCGGTTTGGGGATCATAGAGAGGAGTCTGGAGTCAGAGATGAGGAAAGGGCCGGTTTGGGGATCATAGAGAGGAGTCTGGAGTCAGAGATGAGGAGGAGGTCAGTCTGGAGATCATAGAGAGGTGTCTGGAGTCAGAGATGAGGAGGAGGTCAGTCTGGAGATCATAGAGAGGTCTCTGGAGTCAGAGATGAGGAGGAGGTCAGTCTGGAGATCATAGAGAGGAGTCTGGAGTCAGAGATGAGGAGGAGGTCAGTCTGGAGATCATAGAGAGGAGTCTGGAGTCAGAGATGAGGAGGAGGTCAGTCTGGAGGTCATAGAGAGGAGTCTGGAGTCAGAGATGAGGAGGAGGTCAGTCTGGAGATCATAGAGAGGAGTCTGGAGTCAGAGATGAAGAGGAGGTCAGTCTGGAGATCATAGAGACGTCTCTGGAGTCAGAGATGAGGAAAGGGCCGGTTTGGGGACCATAGAGAGGTGTCTGGAGTCAGAGATGAGGAGGAGGTCAGTCTGGAGGTCATAGAGAGGGGTCTGGAGTCAGAGATGAGGAGGAGGTCAGTCTGGAGATCATAGAGAGGAGTCTGGAGTCAGAGATGAAGAGGAGGTCAGTCTGGAGATCATAGAGACGTCTCTGGAGTCAGAGATGAGGAAAGGGCCGGTTTGGGGACCATAGAGAGGTGTCTGGAGTCAGAGATGAGGAGGAGGTCAGTCTGGAGATCATAGAGAGGAGTCTGGAGTCAGAGATGAGGAAAGGGCCGGTCTGGAGATCATAGAGAGGTGTCTGGAGTCAGAGATGAGGAGGAGGTCAGTCTGGAGATCATAGAGAGGAGTCTGGAGTCAGAGATGAGGAAAGGGCCGGTCTGGAGATCATAGAGAGGAGTCTGGAGTCAGAGATGAGGAAAGGGCCGGTCTGGAGATCATAGAGAGGAGTGTGGAGTCAGAGATGAGGAGGAGGTCAGTCTGGAGATCATAGAGACGTCTCTGGAGTCAGAGATGAGGAGGAGGTCAGTCTGGAGATCATAGAGAGGAGTCTGGAGTCAGAGATGAGGAGGAGGTCAGTCTGGAGATCATAGAGAGGAGTCTGGAGTCAGAGATGAGGAAAGGGCCGGTTTGGGGATCATAGAGAGGAGTCTGGAGTCAGAGATGAGGAAAGGGCCGGTTTGGGGATCATAGAGAGGAGTCTGGAGTCAGAGATGAGGAAAGGGCCGGTTTGGGGATCATAGAGAGGAGTCTGGAGTCAGAGATCAGGAAAGGGCCGGTTTGGGGATCATAGAGAGGAGTGTGGAGTCAGAGATGAGGAGGAGGTCAGTCTGGAGATCATAGAGAGGAGTCTGGAGTCAGAGATGAGGAGGAGGTCAGTCTGGAGATCATAGAGACGTCTCTGGAGTCAGAGATCAGGAAAGGGCCGGTTTGGAGATCATAGAGAGGAGTCTGGAGTCAGAGATGAGGAGGAGGTCAGTCTGGAGATCATAGAGAGGAGTCTGGAGTCAGAGATGAGGAGGAGGTCAGTCTGGAGATCATAGAGAGGAGTCTGGAGTCAGAGATCAGGAAAGGGCCGGTCTGGAGATCATAGAGAGGAGTCTGGAGTCAGAGATCAGGAAAGGGCCGGTTTGGGGACCATAGAGAGGAGTGTGGAGTCAGAGATGAGGAGGAGGTCAGTCTGGAGATCATAGAGACGTCTCTGGAGTCAGAGATGAGGAGGAGGTCAGTCTGGGGATCATAGAGACGTCTCTGGAGTCAGAGATGAGGAGGAGGTCAGTCTGGGGATCATAGAGAGGAGTCTGGAGTCAGAGATGAGGAAAGGGCCGGTCTGGAGATCATAGAGAGGAGTCTGGAGTCAGAGATGAGGAGGAGGTCAGTCTGGAGATCATAGAGACGTCTCTGGAGTCAGAGATCAGGAAAGGGCCGGTTTGGAGATCATAGAGAGGGGTCTGGAGTCAGAGATGAGGAGGAGGTCAGTCTGGAGATCATAGAGAGGAGTGTGGAGTCAGAGATGAGGAGAGGTCAGTCTGGAGATCATAGAGAGGAGTCTGGAGTCAGAGATGAGGAGGTGGTCAGTTTGGGGATCATAGAGAGGAGTGTGGAGTCAGAGATGAGGAGGAGGTCAGTCTGGAGATCATAGAGACGTCTCTGGAGTCAGAGATCAGGAAAGGGCCGGTTTGGGGATCATAGAGAGGTGTCTGGAGTCAGAGATGAGGAGGAGGTCAGTCTGGGGATCATAGAGAGGAGTGTGGAGTCAGAGATGAGGAGGAGGTCAGTCTGGAGATCATAGAGACATCTCTGGAGTCAGAGATCAGGAAAGGGCCGGTTTGGGCCTAGTCTTCCAATGAATGGCGGCGGTGTGATGTGTGAGGGGAATGGCGGGCTCGGACCCCTCAGTGATGGGAGAAGACCCCCTCAGTGCGCACTTCCCGCCCCCCACCATCCCATCATACGTACTTATCCTTCTCTGTGCCGAAGATTGAAGCCAAATATTCCGCCATCTTCCCTCCTCACCGCGCCGCTCCTCTCCTCACCGACCCGCGCCACGGAACTTCGTCATCACCCGGCGACCATAGAGGGGGGCGGGACCGCCCAACCAGGAGAGGGAAGGGGCGGGGGGAACCGCCCAGGGGCGGGGCAGCACCACAAAGGAGGCCGTGCAATCACGGGCGGGCTTTTCTCAAAGAGGCGGTTTGAATGACGTCAGCTCTGGTCTTCGCTTGGATTGGTTATTGTTGTAAAGGGCGGCGATGGAGGTTGCGGAAGAGGGCGGAGTATGGTAATGAGGGTGTGTGTGCGGACCAATCACAGCGTGTGTTTAGTACATCTCATTGAATGGGAAGATGATTGTTACATTGTATACAGTGAGAGATGCCTGGTGTGTCTTTGTCTGTGATATGGATACATTGTACGGATCTCACACCCCGATATACTCTATATACTCCCCTATATACTCTATATACTCCCCTATATACTCCTCCATATACTCTATATACTCTATATACTCCCCTATATACTCTATATACTCCTCCATATACTCCATATACTCTATATACTCCTCCATATACTCCATATACTCTATATACTCCCCGATATACTCTATATACTCCCCTATATACTCTATATACTCCTCCATATACTCCATATACTCTATATACTCCTCCATATACTCTATATACTCCTCCATATACTCTATATACTCCTCCATATACTCCATATACTCTATATACTCCTCCATATACTCCATATACTCTATATACTCCCCGATATACTCTATATACTCCTCCATATACTCTATATACTCCTCCATATACTCCCCTATATACTCTATATACTCCTCCATATACTCCTCCATATACTCTATATACTCCTCCAGATACTCTATATACTCCCCTATATACTCTATATACTCCATATACTCTATATACTCCTCCATATACTCCATATACTCTATATTCTCCCCTATATACTCTATATACTCCTCCATATACTCCTCCATATACTCTATATACTCCTCCATATACTCTATATACTCCTCCATATACTCTATATACTCCTCCATATACTCCTCCATATACTCCTCCATATACTCTATATACTCCCCTATATACTCCATATACTCCTCCAGATACTCTATATACTCCCCTATATACTCCTCCATATACTCCATATACTCCTCCATATACTCTATATACTCCTCCATATACTCTATATACTCCATATACTCTATATACTCCTCCATATACTCCATATACTCTATATTCTCCCCTAAATACTCTATATACTCCTCCATATACTCCTCCATATACTCTATATACTCCTCCATATACTCTATATTCTCCCCTATATACTCTATATACTCCTCCATATACTCCTCCATATACTCTATATACTCTATATACTCCTCCATATACTCTATATACTCCTCCATATACTCTATATACTCCTCCATATACTCCATATACTCTATATTCTCCCCTATATACTCTATATACTCCTCCATATACTCTATATACTCCATATACTCCTCTATATACTCCTCCATATACTCTATATACTCCATATACTCCTCCATATACTCTATATACTTCTCCATATACTCTATATACTCTATATACTCCTCCATATACTCTATCTACTCCTCCATATACTCCATATACTCTATATACTCCTCCATATACTCTATATACTCCTCCATATACTCCATATACTCTATATTCTCCCCTATATACTCTATATACTCCTCCATATACTCCTCCATATACTCTATATACTCCTCCATATACTCCATATACTCTATATACTCCTCCATATACTCCATATACTCTATATACTCCATATACTCCATATGCTCTATATACTCCATATACTCCTCCATATACTCGATATACTCTATATTCTCCCCTAAATACTCTATATACTCCTCCATATACTCCTCCATATACTCTATATACTCCTCCATATACTCTATATACTCCTCCATATACTCTATATACTCTATATACACCATATACTCCATATACTCTATATACTCCATATACTCCATATACTCTATATACTCCATATACTCCTCCATATACTCTATATACTCTATATACTCCATATACTCCATATACTCTATATACTCCATATACTCCTCCATATACTCTATATACTCCTCCATATACTCCTCCATATACTCCATATACTCTATATACTCTATATACTCCATATACTCTATATACTCCATATACTCCATATACTGTATATACTCCTCCATATACTCTATATACTCCATATACTCCATATACTCCATATACTCTATATACTCCGTATACTCTATATACTCTATATACTCCATATACTCTATATACTCCATATACTCCATATACTGTATATACTCCTCCATATACTCTATATACTCCATATACTCCATATACTCCATATACTCTATATACTCCGTATACTCTATATACTCTATATACTCTATATACTCCATATACTCTATATACTCTATATACTCCATATACTCTATATACTCTGTATACTCTATATACTCCATATACTCTATATACTCCATATACTCTATATACTCTATATACTCCTCCATATACTCCTCCATATACTCTATATACTCCTCCATATACTCTATATACTCTATATACTCCTCCATATACTCCTCCATATACTCCATATACTCTATATACTCTATATACTCCATATACTCTATATACTCCTCCATATACTCCATACACTCTATATACGCCATATACTCTATATACTGTATATACTCCATATACTCCATATACTCTATATACTCTATATACTCCATATACTCTATATACTCCATATACTCCATATACTCTATATACTCCGTATACTCTATATACTCTATATACTCCATATACTCTATATACTCCATATACTCCATATACTGTATATACTCCTCCATATACTCTATATACTCCATATACTCCATATACTCCATATACTCTATATACTCCGTATACTCTATATACTCTATATACTCTATATACTCCATATACTCTATATACTCTATATACTCCATATACTCTATATACTCTATATACTCTATATACTCCATATACTCTATATACTCCATATACTCTATATACTCTATATACTCCTCCATATACTCCTCCATATACTCTATATACTCCTCCATATACTCTATATACTCCTCCATATACTCCTCCATATACTCCATATACTCTATATACTCTATATACTCCATATACTCTATATACTCCTCCATATACTCCATACACTCTATATACGCCATATACTCTATATACTCTATATACTCCATATACTCTATATACTCCATATACTCCATATACTCCATATACTCTATATACTCTATATACTCCATATACTCCATATACTCCATATACTCTATATACTCTATATACTCCATATACTCTATATACTCCTCCATATACTCCATATACTCCATATACTCTATATACTCTATATATTCCATATACTCCTCTATATACCCTATATACTCCATATACTATATATACTCCATATACTCCATATACTCTATACACTCTATATACTCTATATACTCCATATACTCTATATACTCCTCCATATACTCCATATACTCTATATACTCCATATACTCTATACACTCTATATACTCCATATACTCTATATACTCCATATACTCTATATACTCCTCCATAAACTCCATATACTCTATATACTCCATATACTCTATATACTCCATATACTCTATATACTCTATATACTCCATATACTCCATATACTCTATATACTCTATATACTCTATATACTCTATATACTCTATATACTCCATATACTCTATATACTCCATATACTCTATATACTCCTCCATAAACTCCATATACTCTATATACTCTATATACTCTATATACTCCATATACTCTATATACTCCATATTCTCTATATACTCTATATACTCCATATACTCTATATACTCCGTATACTCTATATACTCTATATACTCCATATACTCTATATACTCTATATACTCCATATACTCTATATACTCTATATACTCCATATACTCTATATACTCTATATACTCCTCCATATACTCCTCCATATACTCCATATACTCTATATACTCCATATACTCTATATACTCCATATACTCTATATACTCCTCCATAAACTCCATATACTCTATATACTCCATATACTCTATATACTCCATATACTCTATATACTCTATATACTCCATATACTCCATATACTCTATATACTCTATATACTCTATATACTCTATATACTCTATATACTCCATATACTCTATATACTCCATATACTCTATATACTCCTCCATAAACTCCATATACTCTATATACTCTATATACTCTATATACTCCATATACTCTATATACTCCATATTCTCTATATACTCTATATACTCCATATACTCTATATACTCCGTATACTCTATATACTCTATATACTCCATATACTCTATATACTCTATATACTCCATATACTCTATATACTCTATATACTCCATATACTCTATATACTCTATATACTCCTCCATATACTCCTCCATATACTCCATATACTCTATACACTCTATATACTCTATATACTCCATATACTCCATATACTCTATATACTCCATATACTCTATATACTCCATATACTCTATATACTCCATATACTCTATATACTCCTCCATAAACTCCATATACTCTATATACTCTATATACTCTATATACTCCATATACTCTATATACTCCATATACTCTATATACTCCTCCATAAACTCCATATACTCTATATACTCTATATACTCCATATACTCTATATACTCCATATACTCTATATACTCCATATACTCTATATACTCTATATACTCTATATACTTCTCCATATACTCTATATACTCCATATACTCTATATACTCCTCCATAAACTCCATATACTCTATATACTCTATATACTCTATATACTCCATATACTCTATATACTCCATATTCTCTATATACTCTATATACTCCATATACTCTATATACTCCGTATACTCTATATACTCTATATACTCCATATACTCTATATACTCTATATACTCCATATACTCTATATACTCTATATACTCCATATACTCTATATACTCTATATACTCCTCCATATACTCCTCCATATACTCCATATACTCTATACACTCTATATACTCTATATACTCCATATACTCCATATACTCTATATACTCCATATACTCTATATACTCCATATACTCTATATACTCCTCCATAAACTCCATATACTCTATATACTCCATATACTCTATATACTCCATATACTCTATATACTCTATATACTCCATATACTCCATATACTCTATATACTCTATATACTCTATATACTCTATATACTCTATATACTCCATATACTCTATATACTCCATATACTCTATATACTCCTCCATAAACTCCATATACTCTATATACTCTATATACTCTATATACTCCATATACTCTATATACTCCATATTCTCTATATACTCTATATACTCCATATACTCTATATACTCCGTATACTCTATATACTCTATATACTCCATATACTCCATATACTCTATATACTCCATATACTCTATATACTCCATATACTCTATATACTCCATATACTCTATATACTCCTCCATAAACTCCATATACTCTATATACTCTATATACTCTATATACTCCATATACTCTATATACTCCATATACTCTATATACTCCTCCATAAACTCCATATACTCTATATACTCTATATACTCCATATACTCTATATACTCCATATACTCTATATACTCCATATACTCTATATACTCTATATACTCTATATACTTCTCCATATACTCTATATACTCCATATACTCTATATACTCTATATACTCTATATACTCTATATACTCTATATACTCCATATACTCTATATACTCCATATACTCTATATACTCCATATACTGTATATACTCCTCCATAAACTCCATATACTCTATATACTCTATATACTCCATATACTCTATATACTCCATATACTCTATACACTCTATATACTCTATATACTTCTCCATATACTCCATATACTCTATATACTCTATATACTCTATATACTCTATATACTCCATATACTCTATATACTCTATATACTCAATATACTCCATATACTCTATACACTGTATATACTCTATATACTCTATATACTCTATATACTCCACATACTCTATATACTCCATATACTCTATATACTCCATATACTCTATATACTCCATATACTCTATATACTCCATATACTCCATATACTCCATATACTCTATATACTCTATATACTCTATATGCTCTCTCTCTATATATATATATAGTGATGACATCAGCAGGTTTTTATTTCCTTTCTATTTCTTGTATAGAAAAGGAGATTTTTTGTGTGGTTTGGTGAAATATGGGGGGGGGGGGATGGGAATACGCGCCCCTCGGGGCGATGACTCCGCCTATTTCTGGCACTTCTTGTTTACAAATTCATAAATCTGTTTTTTTTTTTAACTAGAAAATGACAGCAACATTATATATATATATATATATTAGCAGAGACCCTCGAGAATAAAATGTCGGCCGTTGCAATACGCGGTATTAGTGAAGTGCTATTACAAACGCAATAGTTTTTGGGAAAAAAATACACTTTTTTCCAATAAAAAAAATAAGAAAACAGTAAAGTTTCATCCAATATTTTTCTTTATTATAACAGACGACGTTACGCCGAGTGAAGAGATACCGAACACGTCACGCTTCAGAATTGCGCACGCTTGTGGAATGGCGACAAACTACGGTACTTAAAAATCTCCTTAGGTGATGCTTTTAAATTTGTTTTATAGGTTACCAGATTAGAGTTACGGAGGAGGTCTGGTGATAGAATTATTGCTCTTGTTCTGACGATCGCGGCGATACCTCACATGTGGGGTTTGAACGCCGTTTACATATGTGGGCACGATTTGCGTATGCGTTCACTTCTGCGTGCGAGCTCGGAGGGGCGGGGCGCTTTGATTCTTTTTTTTTTAATATTTTTTTTTTTATTTTTTTTTTTACACTGCGCCTTTAAAAAAAAAAATACTTTTCTTCCTATTAGAAGGAATGTAAACATCTCATGTTATAGGAATAGTGACAGGTCCTCTTTAATGTCAGATCTCCGGTGATAAAGACCTCAAATCTCACATTTACATTTAAAAAGCACAAAAAAAAATTTAATTTTATTTTTACAGATAAAAAAAAAAATGGGCCCTTTAAGACTGGAAGGCGGAAGTGACGTGTGACGTTGCTCCGGTCCTCCAAGGGCATAGAGTTGGGTGGGGGACATCTTACCCTCACTTCCTGCCCATCACTCATTGGATCGGATTGATTCCGCCGCTGCTGATCTCTCCGGTAAGCAGCAGAAATGACTGGGAAGTGGGGGGAGGGGGGGCACCTATCCCGCTGCTGGAACCACGCCCACTGTGTGAACATATACCGGGGTTATGGTAGCTAGCTGTTGCCGTAACAACGGTATATACCATCAAAGTAACAATGTATATACACTGTGGGCGGTCCACAACTGGTTAGGGTGTTCATCACCATCACCGTCCTCCATTCTTCTATTATCACCGTCCTCCATTCCTCTATTATCACCGTCCTCCATTCCTCTATTATCACCGTCCTCCATTCCTCTATTATCACCGTCCTCCATTCCTCTATTATCACCGTCCTCCATTCCTCTATTATCACCGTCCTCCATTCCTCTATTATCACCGTCCTCCATTCCTCTATTATCACCGTCCTCCATTCCACCATCACCGTCCTCCATTCCTCTATTATCACCGTCCTCCATTCTTCTATTATTACCGTCCTCCATTCTTCTATTATCACCGTCCTCCATTCCTCTATTATCACCGTCCTCCATTCCTCTATTATCACCGTCCTCCATTCTTCTATTATCACCGTCCTCCATTCCTCTATTATCACCGTCCTCCATTCTTCTATTATTACCGTCCTCCATTCTTCTATTATCACCGTCCTCCATTCTCTATTATCACCGTCCTCCATTCCTCTATTATCACCGTCCTCCATTCCTCTATTATCACCATCCTCCATTCCTCTATTATCACCGTCCTCCATTCCACCATCACCGTCCTCCATTCCTCTATTATCACCGTCCTCCATTCCACCATCACCGTCCTCCATTCTTCTATTATCACCGTCCTCCATTCCTCTATTATCACCGTCCTCCATTCCTCTATTATCACCGTCCTCCATTCCACCATCACCGTCCTCCATTCCTCTATTATCACCGTCCTCCATTCCACCATCACCGTCCTCCATTCCTCTATTATCACCGTCCTCCATTCCTCTATTATCACCGTCCTCCATTCTTCTATTATCACCGTCCTCCATTCCTCTATTATCACCGTCCTCCATTCCTCTATTATCACCGTCCTCCATTCCTCTATTATCACCGTCCTCCATTCCTCTATTATCACTGTCCTCCATTCCTCTATTATCACCGTCCTCCATTCCTCTATTATCACCGTCCTCCATTCCTCTATTATCACCGTCCTCCATTCCTCTATTATCACCGTCCTCCATTCCTCTATTATCACCGTCCTCCATTCCTCTATTATCACTGTCCTCCATTCCTCTATTATCACCGTCCTCCATTCCACCATCACCGTCCTCCATTCCTCTATTATCACTGTCCTCCATTCCTCTACTATCACCGTCCTCCATTCCACCATCACCGTCCTCCATTCCTCTATTATCACCGTCCTCCATTCCTCTATTATCACTGTCCTCCATTCCTCTATTATCACCGTCCTCCATTCCTCTATTATCACCGTCCTCCATTCCACCATCACCGTCCTCCATTCCTCTATTATCACCGTCCTCCATTCCACCATCACCGTCCTCCATTCCTCTATTATCACTGTCCTCCATTCCTCTATTATCACCGTCCTCCATTCCTCTATTATCACCGTCCTCCATTCCATCATCACCGTCCTCCATTCCTCTATTATCACCGTCCTCCATTCTTCTATTATCACCGTCCTCCATTCCTCTATTATCACCGTCCTCCATTCCACCATCACCGTCCTCCATTCCTCTATTATCACCGTCCTCCATTCCACCATCACCGTCCTCCATTCCTCTATTATCACCGTCCTCCATTCCTCTATTATCACCGTCCTCCATTCCTCTATTATCACCGTCCTCCATTCCTCTATTATCACCGTCCTCCATTCCTCTATTATCACCGTCCTCCATTCCTCTATTATCACCGTCCTCCATTCTTCTATTATCACCGTCCTCCATTCCTCTATTATCACCGTCCTCTATTCCTCTATTATCACCGTCCTCCATTCTTCTATTATCACCGTCCTCCATTCCACCATCACCGTCCTCCATTCCTCTATTATCACCGTCCTCCATTCTTCTATTATCACCGTCCTCCATTCCTCTATTATCACCGTCCTCCATTCTTCTATTATCACCGTCCTCCATTCTTCTACTATCACCGTCCTCCATTCCTCTATTATCACCGTCCTCCATTCCACCATCACCGTCCTCCATTCCACCATCACCGTCCTCCATTCCACCATCACCGTCCTCCATTCTTCTATTATCACCGTCCTCCATTCCTCCATTCCAATCTACCAAGACATGGCCGTCCACCTAAACTGACCGGCCGGGCAAGGAGAGCATTCATCAGAGAAGAGCCAAGAGGTCCATGGTAACTCTGGAGGAGCTGCAGAGATCCACAGCTCAGGTGGGAGAATCTGTCCACAGGACAACTATTAGTCGTGTTCTCCACAAATCTGCCCTTTATGGAAGAGTGACAAGAAGAAAGACATTGGTGAAAGAAAGTCATAAGAAGTCCTGTTTGTAGTTTGTGAGAAGCCATGTGGAGGACACAGCAAACATGTGGAAGAAGGTGATCTGGTCACATGAGACCAAAATTCAACTTTATGGCCTAAAAGTAAAACGCTATGTGTGGGGGAAACTAACACTGCACATCACCCTGAACACACCATCCCCACCGTGAAACATGGTGGTGGCAGCATCATGTGGTGGGGATGCTTTTCTTCAGCAGGGACAGGGAAGCTGGTCAGAGTTGATGGGAAGATGGATGGAGACAAATACAGGACAATCTTAGAAGAAAACCTGTTAGAGTCTACAAAAGACTTGAGACTGGGCGGAGGTTCACCTTCCAGCAGGACAACGACCCGAAACATCCAGCCAGAGCTACAATGGAATGGTTTAGATCAAAGCATATTCGTGTGTTAGAATGGCCCAGTCACAGTCCAGACCTAAATCCCATTGAGAATCTGTGGCAAGACTTGAAAATTGCTGTTCACAGACGCTCTCCATCCAATCTGACAGAGCTTGAGATATTTTACAAAGAAGAATGGGCAGAAATGTCCTCTCTAGATGTGCAAAGCTGGTAGAGACACCCCCAAAAAGACTTGTAGAGAAAGGGGGTTCTACAAAGTATTGACTCCGGGGGGCGCCATACAAATGCCCCTCCCCCACACTTTTCACATATTTATTTGTATCATTTATCATTTTCCTTCCACTTCACAATTATGTGACACTTTGTGTTGGTCTATCACAGAAAATCCCAATAAAATACATTTACGTTTTTGGTTGTAACAAAATGTGGGAAATTTCAAGGGGTATGAATACTTTTTCAAGGCACTGTAGACGTCTCTTCTTCTAATGATGATAATTCTGAGCAGGGTCCTGATCCTCAGAGTTTGTAGGGAGGAATACTCTGCAGCACTGAATGGACTGAGTGCAATGTTCTGCAGACAGAATCCAGGGGACTGCGATGTTCTGCAGAGAGAATCCAGGGGACTGCGATGTTCTGCAGACAGAATCCAGGGGACTGCGATGTTCTGCAGACAGAATCCAGGGGACTGCGATGTTCTGCAGACAGAATCCAGGGGACTGCGATGTTCTGCAGACAGGATCCAGGGGACTGCGATGTTCTGCAGACAGAATCCATGGGACTGCGATGTTCTGCAGACAGGATCCAGGGGACTGCGATGTTCTGCAGACAGGATCCAGGGGACTGCGATGTTCTGCAGACAGAATCCAGGGGACTGCGATGTTCTGCAGACAGGATCCAGGGGACTGCGATGTTCTGCAGACAGGATCCAGGGGACTGCGATGTTCTGCAGACAGAATCCAGGGGACTGCGATGTTCTGCAGACAGAATCCAGGGGACTGCGATGTTCTGCAGACAGAATCCAGGGGACTGCGATGTTCTGCAGACAGAATCCAGGGGACTGCGATGTTCTGCAGACAGAATCCAGGGGACTGCGATGTTCTGCAGACAGGATCCAGGGGACTGCGATGTTCTGCAGAGAGAATCCAGGGACTGCGATGTTCTGCAGACAGAATCCAGGGGACTGCGATGTTCTGCAGACAGAATCCAGGGACTGCGATGTTCTGCAGACAGGATCCAGGGGACTGCGATGTTCTGCAGACAGGATCCAGGGGACTGCGATGTTCTGCAGACAGAATCCAGGGGACTGCGATGTTCTGCAGACAGAATCCAGGGGACTGCGATGTTCTGCAGACAGGATCCAGGGGACTGCGATGTTCTGCAGACAGAATCCAGGGGACTGCGATGTTCTGCAGACAGAATCCAGGGGACTGCGATGTTCTGCAGACAGGATCCAGGGGACTGCGATGCTCTGCAGACAGAATCCAGGGGACTGCGATGTTCTGCAGACAGGATCCAGGGGACTGCGATGTTCTGCAGACAGAATCCAGGGGACTGCGATGTTCTGCAGACAGAATCCAGGGGACTGCGATGTTCTGCAGACAGGATCCAGGGGACTGCGATGTTCTGCAGACAGGATCCAGGGGACTGCGATGTTCTGCAGACAGAATCCAGGGGACTGCGATGTTCTGCAGACAGAATCCAGGGGACTGCGATGTTCTGCAGACAGGATCCAGGGGACTGCGATGCTCTGCAGACAGAATCCAGGGGACTGCGATGTTCTGCAGACAGGATCCAGGGGACTGCGATGTTCTGCAGACAGAATCCAGGGGACTGCGATGCTCTGCAGACAGAATCCAGGGGACTGCGATGTTCTGCAGACAGAATCCAGGGGACTGCGATGTTCTGCAGACAGAATCCAGGGGACTGCGATGTTCTGCAGACAGGATCCAGGGGACTGCGATGTTCTGCAGACAGGATCCAGGGGACTGCGATGTTCTGCAGACAGGATCCAGAGGACTGCGATGTTCTGCAGACAGGATCCAGGGGACTGCGATGTTCTGCAGACAGAATCCAGGGACTGCGATGTTCTGCAGACAGAATCCAGGGGACTGCGATGTTCTGCAGACAGGATCCAGAGGACTGCGATGTTCTGCAGACAGGATCCAGGGGACTGCGATGTTCTGCAGACAGAATCCAGGGGACTGCGATGTTCTGCAGACAGAATCCAGGGGACTGCGATGTTCTGCAGACAGGATCCAGGGGACTGCGATGTTCTGCAGACAGGATCCAGAGGACTGCGATGTTCTGCAGACAGAATCCAGGGGACTGCGATGTTCTGCAGACAGAATCCAGGGAACTGCGATGCTCTGCAGACAGAATCCAGAGGACTGCGATGTTCTGCAGACAGGATCCAGGGGACTGCGATGTTCTGCAGACAGAATCCAGGGGACTGCGATGCTCTGCAGACAGAATCCAGGGGACTGCGATGTTCTGCAGACAGAATCCAGAGGACTGCGATGTTCTGCAGACAGGATCCAGGGGACTGCGATGTTCTGCAGACAGGATCCAGGGGACTGCGATGTTCTGCAGACAGAATCCAGGGGACTGCGATGTTCTGCAGACAGAATCCAGAGGACTGCGATGTTCTGCAGACAGGATCCAGGGGACTGCGATGTTCTGCAGACAGGATCCAGGGGACTGCGATGTTCTGCAGACAGAATCCAGGGGACTGCGATGTTCTGCAGACAGGATCCAGGGGACTGCGATGTTCTGCAGACAGAATCCAGGGGACTGCGATGTTCTGCAGACAGGATCCAGGGGACTGCGATGTTCTGCAGACAGGATCCAGGGGACTGCGATGTTCTGCAGACAGAATCCAGAGGACTGCGATGTTCTGCAGACAGGATCCAGGGGACTGCGATGTTCTGCAGACAGGATCCAGGGGACTGCGATGATCTGCAGAGAGGATCCAGGGGACTGCGATGTTCTGCAGACAGAATCCAGGGGACTGCGATGTTCTGCAGACAGAATCCAGGGGACTGCGATGTTCTGCAGACAGAATCCAGGGGACTGCGATGTTCTGCAGAGAGAATCCAGGGGACTGCGATGTTCTGCAGACAGAATCCAGGGGACTGCGATGTTCTGCAGACAGAATCCAGGGGACTGCGATGTTCTGCAGACAGGATCCAGAGGACTGCGATGGTCTGCAGACAGAATCCAGGGGACTGCGATGTTCTGCAGACAGAATCCAGGGGACTGCGATGTTCTGCAGACAGGATCCAGGGGACTGCGATGTTCTGCAGACAGGATCCAGGGGACTGCGATGTTCTGCAGACAGAATCCAGGGGACTGCGATGTTCTGCAGACAGAATCCAGAGGACTGCGATGTTCTGCAGACAGGATCCAGGGGACTGCGATGTTCTGCAGACAGGATCCAGGGGACTGCGATGATCTGCAGAGAGGATCCAGGGGACTGCGATGTTCTGCAGACAGAATCCAGGGGACTGCGATGTTCTGCAGACAGAATCCAGGGGACTGCGATGTTCTGCAGACAGAATCCAGGGGACTGCGATGGTCTGCAGACAGAATCCAGGGGACTGCGATGTTCTGCAGACAGGATCCAGGGGACTGCGATGTTCTGCAGACAGAATCCAGGGGACTGCGATGTTCTGCAGACAGAATCCAGGGGACTGCGATGTTCTGCAGACAGAATCCAGGGGACTGCGATGTTCTGCAGACAGAATCCAGGGGACTGCGATGTTCTGCAGACAGAATCCAGGGGACTGCGATGTTCTGCAGACAGAATCCAGGGGACTGCGATGTTCTGCAGACTGAATCCAGGGGACTGCGATGTTCTGCAGACAGGATCCAGGGGACTGCGATGTTCTGCAGACAGAATCCAGGGGACTGCGATGCTCTGCAGACAGAATCCAGGGGACTGCGATGTTCTGCAGACAGAATCCAGGGACTGCGATGCTCTGCAGACAGAATCCAGGGGACTGCGATGCTCTGCAGACAGAATCCAGAGGACTGCGATGTTCTGCAGACAGAATCCATGGGACTGCGATGCTCTGCAGACAGAATCCAGGGGACTGCGATGTTCTGCAGACAGAATCCAGGGGACTGCGATGTTCTGCAGACAGAATCCAGAGGACTGCGATGTTCTGCAGACAGAATCCAGGGGACTGCGATGTTCTGCAGACAGAATCCAGGGGACTGCGATGTTCTGCAGACAGAATCCAGAGGACTGCGATGTTCTGCAGACAGAATCCAGGGGACTGCGATGTTCTGCAGACAGAATCCAGGGACTGCGATGTTCTGCAGACAGAATCCAGGGACTGCGATGTTCTGCAGACAGAATCCAGGGGACTGCGATGTTCTGCAGACAGGATCCAGGGGACTGCGATGTTCTGCAGACAGGATCCAGGGGACTGCGATGTTCTGCAGACAGGATCCAGAGGACTGCGATGTTCTGCAGACAGAATCCAGGGGACTGCGATGTTCTGCAGACAGAATCCAGGGGACTGCGATGTTCTGCAGACAGAATCCAGGGGAATGCGATGTTCTGCAGACAGAATCCAGGGGACTGCGATGTTCTGCAGACAGAATCCAGGGGACTGCGATGTTCTGCAGACAGAATCCAGGGGACTGCGATGTTCTGCAGACAGAATCCAGGGGACTGCGATGTTCTGCAGACAGGATCCAGGGGACTGCGATGTTCTGCAGACAGGATCCAGGGGACTGCGATGTTCTGCAGACAGAATCCAGGGGACTGCGATGTTCTGCAGACAGAATCCAGGGGACTGCGATGTTCTGCAGACAGAATCCAGGGGACTGCGATGTTCTGCAGACAGGATCCAGGGGACTGCGATGTTCTGCAGACAGAATCCAGGGGACTGCGATGTTCTGCAGACAGAATCCATGGGACTGCGATGCTCTGCAGAGAGAATCCAGAGGACTGCGATGTTCTGCAGACAGAATCCAGGGGACTGCGATGTTCTGCAGACAGAATCCAGGGGACTGCGATGTTCTGCAGACAGAATCCAGGGGACTGCGATGTTCTGCAGACAGAATCCAGGGGACTGCGATGCTCTGCAGACAGGATCCAGGGGACTGCGATGTTCTGCAGACAGGATCCAGGGGACTGCGATGTTCTGCAGACAGAATCCAGGGGACTGCGATGTTCTGCAGAGAGAATCCAGGGGACTGCAATGTTCTGCAGACAGAATCCAGGGGACTGCGATGTTCTGCAGACAGAATCCAGGGGAATGCGATGTTCTGCAGACAGAATCCAGGGGACTGCGATGTTCTGCAGACAGAATCCAGGGGACTGCGATGTTCTGCAGACAGAATCCAGAGGACTGCGATGTTCTGCAGACAGAATCCAGGGGACTGCGATGTTCTGCAGACAGAATCCAGGGGACTGCGATGTTCTGCAGACAGGATCCAGGGGACTGCGATGTTCTGCAGACAGAATCCAGGGGACTGCGATGTTCTGCAGACAGAATCCAGGGGACTGCGATGTTCTGCAGACAGAATCCAGGGGACTGCGATGCTCTGCAGACAGGATCCAGGGGACTGCGATGTTCTGCAGACAGGATCCAGGGGACTGCGATGTTCTGCAGACAGAATCCAGGAGACTGCGATGTTCTGCAGACAGGATCCAGGGGACTGCGATGTTCTGCAGACAGAATCCAGGGGACTGCGATGTTCTGCAGACAGAATCCAGGGGACTGCGATGTTCTGCAGACAGAATCCAGGGGACTGCGATGTTCTGCAGACAGAATCCAGGGGACTGCAATGTTCTGCAGACAGAATCCAGGGGACTGCGATGTTCTGCAGACAGAATCCAGGGGACTGCGATGTTCTGCAGACAGAATCCAGGGGACTGCGATGTTCTGCAGACAGGATCCAGGGGACTGCGATGTTCTGCAGACAGGATCCAGGGGACTGCGATGTTCTGCAGACAGGATCCAGGGGACTGCGATGTTCTGCAGACAGAATCCAGGGGACTGCGATGTTCTGCAGACAGAATCCAGGGGACTGCGATGTTCTGCAGACAGAATCCAGGGGACTGCGATGTTCTGCAGACAGGATCCAGGGGACTGCGATGTTCTGCAGAGAGAATCCAGGGCACTGCGATGTTCTGCAGACAGGATCCAGGGGACTGCGATGTTCTGTAGACAGAATCCAGGGGACTGCGATGTTCTGCAGACAGAATCCAGGGGACTGCGATGTTCTGCAGACAGAATCCAGGGGACTGCGATGTTCTGCAGACAGAATCCAGGGACTGCGATGTTCTGCAGACAGAATCCAGGGGACTGCGATGTTCTGCAGACAGAATCCAGGGGACTGCGATGTTCTGCAGACAGAATCCAGGGACTGCGATGTTCTGCAGACAGGATCCAGGGGACTGCGATGTTCTGCAGACAGAATCCAGGGGACTGCGATGTTCTGCAGACAGAATCCAGGGACTGCGATGTTCTGCAGACAGGATCCAGGGGACTGCGATGTTCTGCAGACAGGATCCAGGGGACTGCGATGTTCTGCAGACAGGATCCAGGGGACTGCGATGTTCTGCAGACAGAATCCAGGGGACTGCGATGTTCTGCAGACAGAATCCAGGGACTGCGATGTTCTGCAGACAGAATCCAGGGGACTGCGATGTTCTGCAGACAGAATCCAGGGACTGCGATGTTCTGCAGACAGGATCCAGGGGACTGCGATGTTCTGCAGACAGAATCCAGGGGACTGCGATGTTCTGCAGACAGGATCCAGGGGACTGCGATGTTCTGCAGACAGAATCCAGGGGACTGCGATGTTCTGCAGACAGAATCCAGGGGACTGCGATGTTCTGCAGACAGAATCCAGAGGACTGCGATGTTCTGCAGACAGAATCCAGGGGACTGCGATGTTCTGCAGACAGAATCCAGGGGACTGCGATGTTCTGCAGACAGAATCCAGGGGACTGCGATGTTCTGCAGACAGAATCCAGGGACTGCGATGTTCTGCAGACAGAATCCAGGGGACTGCGATGTTCTGCAGACAGAATCCAGGGGACTGCGATGGTCTGCAGACAGAATCCAGGGGACTGCGATGTTCTGCAGACAGAATCCAGGGGACTGCGATGTTCTGCAGACTGAATCCAGGGGACTGCGATGTTCTGCAGACAGAATCCAGGGGACTGCGATGTTCTGCAGACAGGATCCAGGGGACTGCGATGGTCTGCAGACAGAATCCAGGGGACTGCAATGTTCTGCAGACAGGATCCAGGGGACTGCGATGGTCTGCAGACAGAATCCAGGGGACTGCGATGTTCTGCAGACAGAATCCAGGGGACTGCGATGTTCTGCAGACAGAATCCAGGGGACTGCGATGTTCTGCAGACAGGATCCAGGGGACTGCGATGTTCTGCAGACAGAATCCAGGGGACTGCAATGTTCTGCAGACAGGATCCAGGGGACTGCGATGGTCTGCAGACAGAATCCAGGGGACTGCGATGTTCTGCAGACAGAATCCAGGGGACTGCGATGTTTTGCAGACAGGATCCAGGGGACTGCGATGTTCTGCAGACAGAATCCAGGGGACTGCGATGTTCTGCAGAGAGAATCCAGGGGACTGCGATGTTCTGCAGACAGAATCCAGGGGACTGCGATGTTCTGCAGACAGGATCCAGGGGACTGCGATGTTCTGCAGACAGAATCCAGGGGACTGCAATGTTCTGCAGACAGAATCCAGGGGACTGCGATGTTCTGCAGACAGAATCCAGGGGACTGCGATGTTCTGCAGACAGAATCCATGGGACTGCGATGCTCTGCAGACAGAATCCAGGGGACTGCGATGTTCTGCAGACAGAATCCAGGGGACTGCGATGTTCTGCAGACAGAATCCAGAGGACTGCGATGTTCTGCAGACAGAATCCAGAGGACTGCGATGTTCTGCAGACAGAATCCAGGGGACTGTGATGTTCTGCAGACAGAATCCAGGGGACTGCGATGTTCTGCAGACAGAATCCAGGGGACTGCGATGTTCTGCAGACAGAATCCAGAGGACTGCGATGTTCTGCAGACAGAATCCAGAGGACTGCGATGTTCTGCAGACAGAATCCAGAGGACTGCGATGTTCTGCAGACAGGATCCAGGGGACTGCGATGTTCTGCAGACAGAATCCAGGGGACTGCGATGTTCTGCAGACAGAATCCAGAGGACTGCGATGTTCTGCAGACAGAATCCAGGGGACTGCGATGCTCTGCAGACAGAATCCAGGGGACTGCGATGTTCTGCAGACAGAATCCAGGGGACTGCGATGTTCTGCAGACAGAATCCAGGGGACTGCGATGTTCTGCAGACAGAATCCAGGGGACTGCGATGTTCTGCAGACAGAATCCAGGGGACTGCGATGTTCTGCAGACAGGATCCAGGGGACTGCGATGTTCTGCAGACAGGATCCAGGGGACTGCGATGTTCTGCAGACAGAATCCAGGGGACTGCGATGTTCTGCAGACAGAATCCAGAGGACTGCGATGTTCTGCAGACAGAATCCAGGGGACTGCGATGTTCTGCAGACAGAATCCAGGGGACTGCGATGTTCTGCAGACAGGATCCAGGGGACTGCGATGTTCTGCAGACAGAATCCAGGGACTGCGATGTTCTGCAGACAGGATCCAGGGGACTGCGATGTTCTGCAGACAGAATCCAGGGGACTGCGATGTTCTGCAGACAGAATCCAGAATCCAGGGGACTGCGATGTTCTGCAGACAGGATCCAGGGGACTGCGATGTTCTGCAGACAGAATCCAGGGGACTGCGATGTTCTGCAGACAGGATCCAGGGGACTGCGATGTTCTGCAGACAGGATTCAGGGGACTGCGATGTTCTGCAGACAGAATCCAGGGGACTGCGATGTTCTGCAGACAGAATCCAGGGGACTGCGATGTTCTGCAGACAGAATCCAGGGGACTGCGATGTTCTGCAGACAGGATCCAGGGGACTGCGATGTTCTGCAGACAGGATCCAGGGGACTGCGATGTTCTGCAGACAGAATCCAGGGGATTGCGATGTTCTGCAGACAGAATCCAGGGACTGCGATGTTCTGCAGACAGAATCCAGGACACTGCGATGTTCTGCAGAGAGAATCCAGGGGACTGCGATGTTCTGCAGACAGAATCCAGGGGACTGCGATGTTCTGCAGAGAGAATCCAGGGGACTGCGATGTTCTGCAGACAGAATCCAGGACACTGCGATGTTCTGCAGAGAGAATCCAGGGACTGCGATGTTCTGCAGACAGGATCCAGGGGACTGCGATGTTCTGCAGACAGGATCCAGGGGACTGCGATGGTCTGTAGACAGAATCCAGGGGACTGCGATGTTCTGCAGAGAGAATCCAGGGGACTGCGATGTTCTGCAGACACAATCCAGGGGACTGCGATGTTCTGCAGACAGGATCCAGGGGACTGCGATGTTCTGCAGACAGAATCCAGGGGACTGCGATGTTCTGCAGACAGAATCCAGGGGACTGCGATGTTCTGCAGACAGAATCCAGGGGACTGCGATGTTCTGCAGACAGGATCCAGGGGACTGCGATGTTCTGCAGACAGAATACAGGGGACTGCGATGTTCTGCAGACAGGATCCAGGGGACTGCGATGTTCTGCAGACAGGATCCAGGGGACTGCGATGTTCTGCAGACAGAATCCAGGGACTGCGATGTTCTGCAGACAGGATCCAGAGGACTGCGATGTTCTGCAGACAGAATCCAGGGGACTGCGATGTTCTGCAGACAGAATCCAGGGACTGCGATGTTCTGCAGACAGGATCCAGGGGACTGCGATGTTCTGCAGACAGAATCCAGAGGACTGCGATGTTCTGCAGACAGAATCCAGGGGACTGCGATGTTCTGCAGACAGAATCCAGGGGACTGCGATGTTCTGCAGAGAGAATCCAGGGGACTGCGATGTTCTGCAGACAGGATCCAGAGGACTGCGATGTTCTGCAGACAGAATCCAGGGGACTGCGATGTTCTGCAGAGAGAATCCAGGGACTGCGATGTTCTGCAGACAGGATCCAGGGGACTGCGATGTTCTGCAGACAGGATCCAGGGGACTGCGATGTTCTGCAGACAGAATCCAGGGGACTGCGATGTTCTGCAGACAGAATCCAGGGGACTGCGATGTTCTGCAGACAGAATCCAGGGGACTGCGATGTTCTGCAGAGAGAATCCAGGGGACTGCGATGTTCTGCAGACAGAATCCAGGGGACTGCGATGTTCTGCAGACAGGATCCAGGGGACTGCGATGTTCTGCAGACAGAATCCAGGGGACTGCGATGTTCTGCAGACAGAATCCAGGGGACTGCGATGTTCTGCAGACAGAATCCAGGGGACTGCGATGTTCTGCAGAGAGAATCCAGGGGACTGCGATGTTCTGCAGACAGAATCCAGAGGACTGCGATGTTCTGCAGACAGAATCCAGAGGACTGCGATGGTCTGCAGACAGAATCCAGGGACTGCGATGTTCTGCAGAGAGAATCCAGGGACTGCGATGTTCTGCAGACAGGATCCAGGGGACTGCGATGTTCTGCAGACAGAATCCAGAGGACTGCGATGGTCTGCAGACAGAATCCAGGGACTGCGATGTTCTGCAGAGAGAATCCAGGGACTGCGATGTTCTGCAGACAGGATCCAGGGGACTGCGATGTTCTGCAGACAGGATCCAGGGGACTGCGATGTTCTGCAGACAGAATCCAGGGGACTGCGATGTTCTGCAGACAGAATCCAGGGGACTGCGATGTTCAGCAGACAGAATCCAGGGACTGCGATGTTCTGCAGACAGAATCCAGGGGACTGCGATGTTCTGCAGACAGGATCCAGGGGACTGCGATGTTCTGCAGACAGAATCCAGGGACTGCGATGTTCTGCAGAGAGGATCCAGGGGACTGCGATGTTCTGCAGACAGAATCCAGAGGACTGCGATGGTCTGCAGACAGAATCAGGGACTGCGATGTTCTGCAGAGAGAATCCAGGACTGCGATGTTCTGCAGACAGAATCCAGGGGACTGCGATGTTCTGCAGACAGAATCCAGGGGACTGCGATGTTCTGCAGACAGGATCCAGGGGACTGCGATGTTCTGCAGACAGGATCCAGGGGACTGCGATGGTTCTGCAGACAGAATCCAGGGACTGCGATGTTCTGCAGACAGGATCCAGGGACTGCGATGTTCTGCAGACAGGATCCAGGGGACTGCGATGTTCTGCAGACAGAATCCAGGGGACTGCGATGTTCTGCAGACAGAATCCAGGGGACTGCGATGTTCTGCAGACAGAATCCAGGGGACTGCGATGTTCTGCAGACAGGATCCAGGGGACTGCGATGTTCTGCAGACAGAATCCAGGGGACTGCGATGTTCTGCAGACAGAATCCAGGGGACTGCGATGTTCTGCAGACAGAATCCAGGGGACTGCGATGTTCTGCAGACAGAATCCAGGGGACTGCGATGTTCTGCAGAGAGAATCCAGGGGACTGCGATGTTCTGCAGACAGAATCCAGGGGACTGCGATGTTCTGCAGACAGAATCCAGGACACTGCGATGTTCTGCAGAGAGAATCCAGGGGACTGCGATGTTCTGCAGATAGAATCCAGGGGACTGCGATGTTCTGCAGACAGGATCCAGGGGACTGCGATGTTCTACAGACAGAATCCAGGGACTGCGATGTTCTGCAGACAGAATCCAGGGGACTGCGATGTTCTGCAGACAGGATCCAGGGGACTGCGATGTTCTGCAGACAGAATCCAGGGGACTGCGATGTTCTGCAGACAGGATCCAGGGGACTGCGATGTTCTGCAGACAGGATCCAGGGGACTGCGATGTTCTGCAGACAGGATCCAGGGGACTGCGATGTTCTGCAGACAGGATCCAGGGGACTGCGATGTTCTGCAGACAGGATCCAGGGACTGCGATGGTCTGCAGACAGAATCCAGGGGACTGTGATGTTCTGCAGACAGAATCCAGGGGGACTGCGATGTTCTGCAGACAGAATCCAGGGGACTGCGATGTTCTGCAGACAGAATCCAGGGGACTGCGATGTTCTGCAGACAGAATCCAGGGGACTGCGATGTTCTGCAGACAGAATCCAGGGGACTGCGATGGTCTGCAGACAGAATCCAGGGACTGCGATGTTCTGCAGACAGAATCCAGGGGACTGCGATGTTCTGCAGAGAGAATCCAGGGGACTGCGATGTTCTGCAGAGAGAATCCAGGGGACTGCGATGTTCTGCAGAGAGAATCCAGGGGACTGCGATGTTCTGCAGACAGAATCCAGGGACTGCGATGTTCTGCAGACAGAATCCAGGGGACTGCGATGTTCTGCAGACAGAATCCAGGGACTGCGATGTTCTGCAGACAGGATCCAGGGGACTGCGATGTTCTGCAGACAGATCCAGGGGACTGCGATGTTCTGCAGACAGGATCCAGGGGACTGCGATGTTCTGCAGACAGAATCCAGGGGACTGCGATGTTCTGCAGACAGAATCCAGGGGACTGCGATGTTCTGCAGACAGAATCCAGGGACTGCGATGTTCTGCAGACAGAATCCAGGGGACTGCGATGTTCTGCAGACAGAATCCAGGGGACTGCGATGTTCTGCAGACAGAATCCAGGGGACTGCGATGTTCTGCAGACAGAATCCAGGGACTGCGATGTTCTGCAGACAGAATCCAGGGGACTGCGATGTTCTGCAGAGAGAATCCAGGGGACTGCGATGGTCTGCAGACAGAATCCAGGGGACTGCGATGTTCTGCAGACAGAATCCAGGGGACTGCGATGTTCTGCAGACAGAATCCAGAGGACTGCGATGTTCTGCAGACAGAATCCAGGGGACTGCGATGTTCTGCAGAGAGAATCCAGGGGACTGCGATGGTCTGCAGACAGAATCCAGGGGACTGCGATGTTCTGCAGACAGAATCCAGGGGACTGCGATGTTCTGCAGAGAGAATCCAGGGGACTGCGATGTTCCTGCAGAGAGAATCCAGGGGACTGCGATGTTCTGCAGACAGAATCCAGGGACTGCGATGTTCTGCAGACAGAATCCAGGGGACTGCGATGTTCTGCAGACAGAATCCAGGGGACTGCGATGTTCTGCAGACAGGATCCAGGGGACTGCGATGTTCTGCAGACAGAATCCAGGGGACTGCGATGTTCTGCAGAAAGGATCCAGGGGACTGCGATGTTCTGCAGACAGAATCCAGGGGACTGCGATGTTCTGCAGACAGGATCCAGGGGACTGCGATGTTCTGCAGACAGAATCCAGGGGACTGCGATGTTCTGCAGACAGAATCCAGAGGACTGCGATGTTCTGCAGACAGAATCCAGGGACTGCGATGTTCTGCAGAGAGAATCCAGGGGACTGCGATGTTCTGCAGAGAAGAATCCAGGGACTGCGATGTTCTGCAGACAGAATCCAGGGGACTGCGATGTTCTGCAGACAGAATCCAGGGGACATGCGATGTTCTGCAGACAGAATCCAGAGGACTGCGATGTTCTGCAGACAGAATCCAGGGACTGCGATGTTCTGCAGAGAGAATCCAGGGGACTGCGATGTTCTGCAGACAGAATCCAGGGACTGCGATGTTCTGCAGACAGAATCCAGGGGACTGCGATGTTCTGCAGACAGAATCCAGGGGACTGCGATGTTCTGCAGACAAGATCCAGGACACTGCGATGTTCTGCAGAGAGAATCCAGGGGACTGCGATTATCTGCAGAGAGAATCCAGGGACTGCGATGTTCTGCAGACAGGATCCAGGGGACTGCGATGTTCTGCAGAGAGAATCCAGGGACTGCGATGTTCTGCAGACAGAATCCAGGGGACTGCGATGTTCTGCAGACAGAATCCAGGGGACTGCAATGTTCTGCAGAGAGAATCCAGGGGACTGCGATGTTCTGCAGACAGAATCCAGGGACTGCGATGTTCTGCAGACAGGATCCAGGGGACTGCGATGTTCTGCAGACAGGATCCAGGGGACTGCGATGTTCTGCAGACAGAATCCAGGGGACTGCGATGTTCTGCAGACAGGATCCAGGGGACTGCGATGTTCTGCAGACAGGATCCAGGGGACTGCGATGTTCTGCAGAGAGAATCCAGGGGACTGCGATGTTCTGCAGACAGAATCCAGGGGACTGCGATGTTCTGCAGACAGAATCCAGGGGACTGCGATGTTCTGCAGACAGGATCCAGGGGACTGCGATGCTCTGCAGACAGGATCCAGGGGACTGCGATGTTCTGCAGACAGGATCCAGGGGACTGCGATGCTCTGCAGACAGAATCCAGGGGACTGCGATGTTCTGCAGACAGAATCCAGGGGAATGCGATGTTCTGCAGACAGAATCCAGGGGACTGCGATGCTCTGCAGACAGAATCCAGGGGACTGCGATGCTCTGCAGACAGGATCCAGGGGACTGCGATGTTCTGCAGACAGAATCCAGGGGACTGCGATGTTCTGCAGACAGAATCCAGGGACTGCGATGTTCTGCAGAGAGAATCCAGGGGACTGCGATGTTCTGCAGACAGAATCCAGGGGACTGCGATGTTCTGCAGACAGGATCCAGGGGACTGCGATGTTCTGCAGACAGAATCCAGGGGACTGCGATGTTCTGCAGACAGGATCCAGGGGACTGCGATGTTCTGCAGACAGAATCCAGGGGACTGCGATGTTCTGCAGACAGAATCCAGGGGACTGCGATGTTCTGCAGACCGGATCCAGGGGACTGCGATGTTCTGCAGAGAGAATCCAGGGGACTGCGATGTTCTGCAGACAGGATCCAGGGGACTGCGATGTTCTGCAGACCGGAACCCGGGGACTGCGATGTTCTGCAGAGAGAATCCAGGGGACTGCGATGTTCTGCAGACAGGATCCAGGGGACTGCGATGTTCTGCAGACAGAATCCAGGGACTGCGATGTTCTGCAGATAGAATCCAGAGGACTGCGATGTTCTGCAGACAGAATCCAGGGGACTGCGATGTTCTGCAGATAGAATCCAGAGGACTGCGATGTTCTGCAGACAGAATCCAGGGGACTGCGATGTTCTGCAGACAGAATCCAGGGGACTGCGATGGTCTGCAGACAGAATCCAGGGACTGCGATGTTCTGCAGACAGAATCCAGGGACTGCGATGTTCTGCAGATAGAATCCAGAGGACTGCGATGTTCTGCAGACAGAATCCAGGGGACTGCGATGTTCTGCAGACAGAATCCAGGGGACTGCGATGTTCTGCAGACAGGATCCAGGGGACTGCGATGTTCTGCAGACAGAATCCAGGGGACTGCGATGTTCTGCAGACAGAATCCAGGGGACTGCGATGTTCTGCAGACAGAATCCAGGGGACTGCGATGGTCTGCAGACAGGATCCAGGGGACTGCGATGTTCTACAGACAGGATCCAGGGGACTGCGATGTTCTGCAGACAGAATCCAGGGGACTGCGATGTTCTGCAGACAGAATCCAGGGGACTGCGATGTTCTGCAGACAGAATCCAGGGACTGCGATGTTCTGCAGACAGAATCCAGGGACTGCGATGTTCTGCAGACAGAATCCAGGGGACTGCGATGTTCTGCAGACAGAATCCAGGGGACTGCGATGTTCTGCAGACAGAATCCAGGGACTGCGATGCTCTGCAGACAGAATCCAGGGACTGCGATGTTCTGCAGACAGAATCCAGGACTGCGATGCTCTGCAGACAGAATCCAGGGACTGCGATGTTCTGCAGACAGAATCCAGGGACTGCGATGTTCTGCAGACAGAATCCAGGGGACTGCGATGTTCTGCAGACAGAATCCAGGGGACTGCGATGTTCTGCAGACAGGATCCAGGGGACTGCGATGTTCTGCAGACTGAATCCAGGGGACTGCGATGTTCTGCAGAGAGAATCCAGGGGACTGCGATGTTCTGCAGAGAGAATCCAGGGGACTGCGATGTTCTGCAGACAGAATCCAGGGGACTGCGATGTTCTGCAGACAGAATCCAGGGGACTGCGATGTTCTGCAGACAGAATCCAGGGACTGCGATGTTCTGCAGACAGATCCAGGGGACTGCGATGTTCTGCAGACAGAATCCAGGGGACTGTGATGTTCTGCAGAGAGAATCCAGAGGGACTGCGATGTTCTGCAGACAGAATCCAGGGGACTGCGATGTTCTGCAGAGAGAATCCAGGGGACTGCGATGTTCTGCAAAACGGATCCAGGGGACTGCGATGTTCTGCAGACAGGATCCAGGGGACTGCGATGTTCTGCAGACAGAATCCAGGGGACTGCGATGCTCTGCAGACAGGATCCAGGGGGACTGCGATGTTCTGCAGACAGAATCCAGGGGACTGCGATGCTCTGCAGACAGGATCCAGGGGACTGCGATGCTCTGCAGACAGGATCCAGGGGACTGCGATGTTCTGCAGACAGGATCCAGGGGACTGCGATGTTCTGCAGACAGAATCCAGAGGACTGCGATGTTCTGCAGACAGAATCCAGGGGACTGCGATGTTCTGCAGACAGAATCCAGAGGACTGCGATGTTCTGCAGACAGAATCCAGAGGACTGCGATGTTCTGCAGACAGAATCCAGGGGACTGCGATGTTCTGCAGACAGAATCCAGGGGACTGCGATGCTCTGCAGACAGGATCCAGGGGACTGCGATGCTCTGCAGACAGAATCCAGGGGACTGCGATGTTCTGCAGTGAGGACTACACTAAGGTGTCTCTCTATAGGAAAGGGACACTTTTGGGCAGATGGGAAGAACACAAAGTTCTGGACATAGAAGGAGGAAGGTGTAATGCTCTGCAGGCGGAGATGCTCTGCGGGTGGGAAGCGGGTATGAGAACGGCTCTGTGATGGTTGAACGGGTGCCAGGCTGGTCTGTTCTCAGCTCAAAGATAATCCATAGAAACCCAGCCTGCCCACCGTGCCACCGCACTGATCCCACAGCCAGACTGTTTACCCAACACTAATACCCCGTCTATCACCGAATTCAATGTGCACCCCCAAATCACAGGGGACCCCAAATCACAGGGGACCCCCAAATCTCTGACCCCCACAATACCATTCATATCCAGAGACCCCCCATCTGTGACACCCCACCAATACCTGTCATATCCAGAGACACCAAAATCTCTGACACCCCACTAATACCTTGTCATATCCAGAGACCCCCAAATCTCTGACACCCCACTAATACCTGTCATATCCAGAGACCCCCATCTGTGACACCCCACCAATACCTGTCATATCCAGAGACCCCCCATCTGTGACACCCCACCAATACCTGTCATATCCAGAGACCCCCCATCTGTGACACCCCACCAATACCTGTCATATCCCAGAGACCCCCCAAATCACAGGGGACCCCCAAATCTCTGACACCCCACTAATACCTGTCATATCCAGAGACCCCCAAATCTCTGACACCCCACCAATACCTGTCCTGTCCAGAGACCCCCCATCTGTGACACCCCACTAATACCTGTCATATCCAGAGACCCCCCATCTGTGACACCCCACCAATACCTGTCATATCCAGAGACCCCCCATCTGTGACACCCCACTAATACCTGTCATATCCAGAGACGCCCCATCTGTGACACCCCACTAATACCTGTCATATCCAGAGACCCCCCATCTGTAACACCCCACTAATACCTGTCATATCCAGAGACGCCCCATCTGTGACACCCCACTAATACCTGTCATATCCAGAGACCCCCATCTGTGACACCCCACCAATACCTGTCATATCCAGAGACCACCCCCATCTGTGACACCCCCACCAATACCTGTCATATCCAGAGACCCCCCATCTGTAACACCCCACCAATACCTGTCATATCCAGAGACCCCCCATCTGTGACACCCCACCAATACCTGTCATATCCAGAGACCCCCCATCTGTGACACCCCACCAATACCTGTCATATCCAGAGACCCCCCATCTGTGACACCCCACCAATACCTGTCATATCCAAAGACCCCCCATCTGTGACACCCCATCAATACCTGTCATATCCAGAGACCCCCAATCTCTGACACCCCACCAATACCTGTCATATCCAGAGACCCCCAAATCTCTGACACCCCACTAATACCTGTCATATCCAGAGACCCCCCATCTGTGACACCCCCACTAATACCTGTCATATCCAGAGACCCCCCATCTGTGACACCCCACTAATACCTGTCATATCCAGAGACCCCCCAAATCTCTGACACCCCACCAATACCTGTCATATCCAGAGACCCCCAAATCTCTGACACCCCACCAATACCTGTCATATCCAGAGACACCCCATCTGTGACACCCCACTAATACCTGTCATATCCAGAGACCCCCCATCTGTGACACCCCACCAATACCTGTCATATCCAGAGACCCCCAAATCTCTGACCCCCACCAATACCTGTCATATCCAGAGACCCCCATCTGTGACACCCCACTAATACCTGTCATATCCAGAGACCCCAAAAATCTCTGACACCCCCACTAATACCTGTCATATCCAGAGACCCCAAAATCTCTGACACCCCACTAATACCTGTCATATCCAGAGACCCCCCATCTGTGACACCCACCAATTACCTGTCATATCCAGAGACCCCCCATCTGTGACACCCCACTAATACCTGTCATATCCAGAGACCCCCAAATCTCTGACACCCCACCAATACCTGTCATATCCAGAGACCCCCAATCTCTGACACCCCACTAATACCTGTCATATCAGAGACCCCCATCTGTGACACCCCACTAATACCTGTCATA